>JAHWLE010001285.1:0-12544 GCA_024679135.1 Phytophthora foliorum
CATTCTCCAGAATTTGCTGGACATTATACTCATTATTTTGCTTACTGCAGGACAAAATGTCCAGCATTTTCCAAATGGAAAGAGGTGTAATCAGCAAATAAACAGGGATTCACTATAGGGCCGAGCAAACACCAATTTTGCTGGACATTTGTCCAGTGAATCACGCATACAACAACCCATACGATTTTCCTCCCTCAGAGCGAAACGATGGCGAGCGTCGATTGGGAAGATCTAGCAAGAAAGGTGACCGAGATACAGCGCAATACGGTGAGCGCGCGTTCTCGAGCGGTGTACCAGAATTCTTATGGTCGCTTCATTGCGTGGGTTATCCTCTACAAGCCACAACTCATTCCCCCGGCTTTTGTCCAGCGTCTTGGCGATATAACGAGTCTCTCTTTTAAGCAGCTCAGGAAGCGTCTCAAGCCCCTTCTCGACCGCGACGAAACTAACCCCCCTCTTCGGTTTGACGCTATGCAGATGGATGTATTTGGTGCTTGGCTGTTGACATTTGAAAAGGCTGATGGCAGCAGTCTTAGCTACTCAGCACTGAACACGCACAGAGCGGGTCTTTTTAATTTGTACCGTGATTACGGGCTTGAAATTCCACCAGCAATGGAGAAAGACATGCGGAATTACTTCAAGGGCCTGAAGCGAGAGATGGCGACTGCTGCGGCGCGAGGAGAAGTCCGGGCGAAGACAGGCAAGGACCCGTTATCATTTGACCTGTACGTATTTTTGTGTGAGCAGCTTTTCAAGCATCCAACAAAAGACATGGCTTTCGCACGGACATACATGATTATTGCCTGGAATCCAATGTGCAGGTCGGCCAACGCGTTTGGAATTCACCATGGGCACATGGAGTGGAACGGGGATGCACTTTGCATTTATTTCGCCCATCAGAAAAATGACCAGGAAGGTAACAGGCCCCGCGACCCAAGGCACATATACGCGAATCCACTCAATCCAGTTATTTGCCCGGTTCTTGCGATTGCTATGTTTTGGGCAACATCGTCGTTTGACGGCAGTGATCTCTTGTTTCCTGGCAGCAATCAATATGAACGATTCCGCAAGTGTTTACATCGATTACTTGAGAGAGATGCTGCAGCTGAGGAATTACACCGGCGTGGTGTTAATCGCGATGACCTCGGGACACATTCCATGCGAAAAGGAGCAGCAACGTACTGTGCATCTGGGTCAACGGCATGCCCGTCATCAACTGCGGTTCATCTGCTAAATTCTCGGTCCTGCCTCCCCATTTTGAGGAACGCGACGACTTCGTCGAAAAGGCAATTCAGTGCGTATTTCCAGGGATACCGCCTCACCTAGCATACGTCGATGAATTCTGTCTGGCGTCCCTCGTCTACCATGCACAGTATCTACGGGCAAATCTTGCTGCAAAGCACCCGCTGTTGGAGTCGCCATTATTTCAGCATTCTACGCTACTCACTGAACTGGCAGCGAAGGTATGTGGTATCGACGAGACCAGCAATCGCCTGCACGCCACAGGAGTGCCGCCGCATGTAGCTATTTTACGTGAGATTAAATCTCTTCTGGAGGTGGCTCTGAAAACTATCGAGCACGTCGATGCTGCGCGAACTGCAACTGTGAAAGATATAATGGTAGAGCTTGAGCAGCGAGCAATTGGTGCAGGTGTCGTAACGTTCGACGGACTTGATAGTGCACTTAAGCAGTGCCTAGATTCTGCAGGCGTTACCGCGTTGGTGGGGAGATTAAACGCAGATCCGCAGCAAGCCACTACCCATGCACACGCAGACAACTCACTCACGACCTCGTCATATTTCTGGGGTGGCAGATTCCGGCGAGTGTCTCCTGCTTTCGAGCTTCCTGATTGCTCTGTGGCGATGCTGTGGGTACTGTGGCAATGTGGCAATGCCAGCAAAAAGACGCCTCCCTTACGGATGCTTGGTGGACACGATATGCCAAACAGAAACCTACAGAAGCGACTCAGTGACGCTCGCTATCTGATGCGAATGGTCGAGGGTGAAGCAAAACGTACCGTGCTCATCAGACTGTTGAAGACGCTGTGAAGACCTTTGCTGCTTGTGAAAGTGCGTTGCTGTCCCCCAGCTTACATCAAACAATCGCAAGCGGCGTCGAGGTCAGCTCTCTTGGATTTCCGTTGTCGCGCTGCACCGCAGAGCTCGTAAACACAACTAGGTGATTGGTTCAAATGCGTTCATTTGTCGCTGTGATTGGCTTAAAAATACACATTTCCAATGTCCTGCATACGTCCTGCAAAATCCGTCTAACAATCATTTTGCAATTCGAGCTTGACTGGTTGGGCCGACAACGGCTAAGTGCCGGCGCTATTGTTTTCCGAGCCAAATTCGGAGACTTTAGTATAGGGCTGCAATAGGCGGCGCAGGCCGACAACTTGCGCGTGAAAACGGCAAAGTGCCACGGCTAATGATTTCCGAGCCAAATTCGGAGACTTTAGTATAGGGCTGCAATAGGCGGCGCAGGCCGACAACTTGCGCGTGAAAACGGCAAAGTGCCACGGCTAATGATTTCCGAGCCAAAATCGGGGACTTTAGTATGGGGCTATAACAGGGAGCAAGGCGGCGGTAGCTAGCGTAGGCGTAGATGTAGACTAGAACTAAGTATAGCAAATAGACGTTTGGACTTGTAAAAAAATCGCCAAGTCTTTCTCTGTTTTAATTGTATGGTGTTTGAGGGCCGTTTGGCTCGAACTAATAACAGGCGGGCAGGCAGGAAGCGCGGCGAATATGGACGCGTACGCGGAAGGTGACGGCGAGGAAGCGCGGCGAGCGGCGGTGAAGATGGCGAAGGTGGCGAGGAAGCGCGGTGGATATGGGGGTGTATATGCGTCACTAAGTGGATATGGCGGATATGGGCGCTGTGTATGCATGGCTGCTAGTGACGACGCTTCCAGGCGTGTCTGTACATGCGTCCGTTACGTATCTGCCGAATATGGACACTTTGGCTAATGCCTCGGCCAGGAAGCGTGGGACGAATATGGGATGGGGAGCTATCTGCCTGGCCTGGCTGTGAAGGTGTCGTGTCGGCGTGGTGTGTGTGTGCTACTTCATTTATGTATGGCACACACCTGTGTGTGGTCCATGTGTACAGTGCCTGATATATTGCGTGATGTTTATGTGCGTGCCTGTTATCCAGAGCCGGTCCTCTTCTCGTTTGCTCCCTTGGGGATGGCCGCCATTCTTGAAATCGCCTCATAAACCGACAAGCGAAGTATGGGCTGCGCTGTTAACGGTTGTCAGGAGAGCGATGTCGCGGACTCCGCCGAAGGTTGGAGCTCGGTGTTTGATCCTTAGTTGGCAAATTTAGGAGTGAGTAAATTGTGAGCGCTTGCGCGCGAGGCTCTCTAGCTACAGCTATCACTACGAGTTGCTTGATACTGGATGATGGCTGCTGGAGGCGAATTCACTTTGAAATCAGATTGAAGCCACTAATAGTGGAGTCTTGTCAGTGATATTCCGTGGGTGCTGTCACACTCCCCTCCTCAGAAAGCGGTGTAGCGCGTGCGCGAGCTGCTTGGGCGGGCATGAAACGCGTCAATTAGTCCGCGGGCTCCCAGGAATCTCTATTAGCAGCACCATACCAGCGGACATGATACTCTGGACGGCCACGACGAAGTCTGTGGTTGAGAATGCGCTTAACTTGGAGACCGACGCTGCCGTCACGTGTTATCAGGTCTGGTACCCGGTCGTCGCGGGTGTCAGAATGGTCATGTGTGTGTGGTCGAAGGCGCAAAACGTGAAATTCATCGTGTAGTTGGAGGCCAGGTGGAAGGCCAAGCTTGTACGTGTCAGGCGTAGTCAACTCGAGTACAGGATAAGGTCCAATATACTTTGTTGCGAGCGATCGCTTGCCGTCACTTCCAACGTGATGACGCGCTAGGTTCGTCGTGTCCAACAAAACTTCATCCCCAACTTGAAATGACTCGGAAGGTCTGTTGCGGTCAAAATAAAACTTCATGCGCTGCTGAGCTTGGTCAAGCGAGTCTTGGCATTCCACGAGAATTGCCTGCTGTACGTCGATGAAGCGAGACGCGGTTTTAAGACCCTGACGAGGTGGAACTTCCAAACCACTAACCGATCGCGGATTGTAGCCCAAATCAGCCTCGAAAGGAGTCATTCCAATGCTGGCATGAGCCCGTGCATTATACGCAAATTCAGCCAGTGCCAGAAACTCGTGCCAATCGTTTTGGTGGGGAGCCACATACGCCCGAAGGCAATCACCGAGGTACCGATTTGTTATCTCTGTCTGGCCATCCGTCGAAGGTTTAAACGCACTGCTAGGGCACAACTTCGTGTCCTGCACGCGTCCACAGCTTCGACGTGAATTTGCTGTCACGGTCACAGACAATAGACACTGGAAGGCCGTGTAGTCGCTGATAGTGATCCCGAAACAGCTTGGTAGTGTCTTGCGCTGTGGCTATGGTTTTTGTTGCTATAAAATGTCCTCGTTTGGTTAAACGATCGACGATAACCATCACAGCGTCGAATTTCTGCGGCTTCGTTTCTGGTAAACTCGCGACGAAATCCATAGCTATGTGCTTCCAGTGACCATCAGGAATATCTAGCGGGTGTAGCTTGTCAGATTCCTTTTTGCGCGGCGATTTCGTGCGCGTGCAAATTTCGCAAGATCCGCAGTAGAGTCGAACAATGTTAGCCATAGAGGGCCAGTAGTACTTGCTCTGCAGGAATCGCAGGGTCTTGTACACGCCGGGATGACCACGACTAGCAGTGTCGTGTTCTTCGAACAGGATACGTTCATGCAGAGTTCTGTCATCCGGCACTCAAAGTCGGAGCTCCTGTTCTGACTGGGAATGATAGTACATCAAATCATTCTGAAGCTGAAAGTTATCAAGCCGCGCGGTTTTGGGAAGATCCGGGAAGCGTGAACTCGATAATTCTGCTGACGTCGCGGTGAGTCTCTGCCAAATCGGTCCAAAATACAAGTCGTTTTTGTAGAGACTGGAGCACTGCTGTTGGATCGTGTGAGATGGAACTGCACGATGTCGCTGAGCATACAGGTGTGTTGAGACACCATCTTCTGCAATTCAGCGAGGGAAATCTTCGATGTATCCTGCTTCCAATCAGGATTTCGCGATATGAAGTCAGCAACAGTATTGTTCGCACCTTCAATCCATTGAAAATGAGGCTGGCACATGCCGAGTTCGTTGAGCCACCGTGCTAATCATTGCGAGCATGTCTTTTGCCGTAGAATTGATTCGAGTGTCCGGTGGTCAGTGTTGATCTCAGATGGTTTATCAATCAATTACACTTTCCTAGTGCGCATGGCATAGAGGGCAGCCAGAAGTTCCTTCTCTCGTGTCGGATATTTTATCTCCGCCGGGGAGAGTTTCCTACCGCCATATGCGATAATCCGCTCTAGCTCGGTGTCATCGACTTGGTAAATGTCCGTATAGGGTACATCTTGCTCACGCAGTCGAACCTGGAAAAAGCCCCAGAGTAGATCCATGGCCGAGAACAGCTTGCCATTTCGCACAGCGTCGAAAATATCTTCTTTACGCATCGCTGGCAACCGGATTTTCGCGTTGATTCCTCGAAAATCGTGGACAATACGCCAACCGACTGCCTTTTTGACACAAAATGTCGGGGCTGAATAGGGTGACTTTGAGCGACGGATGATTCCGGCCTGTAGCATCTCCTGTGTTCACTCACGAATTGCAGATTTCATACCTTCACTAAGTCGAAACTGCTTTCGCGCCACTGGAGTGTCATCGACTAGCTCGATCTCTGCCTTGATGTCGTTGTCGCGGGTTGGAGGCACTGCAGGGAGCTGTGTGCGAAAAACGACATCCTTGTATTTCAGCAACAGGCGTTCCGCCGGATGGCCTTTTAGCACGTTCCAATCGTGCGCCTTTTGTCGATCAGCTTTTTCAGAGTCTTCGAACTGGATCATGAAGCAAAACTCGTTGTCCGACGCACGTAGCAGCTTCTTCAACCACTTCGTGGACACGACACGAGTAGGTCCGCAGCTTGATTCGTAGTCTTGGTGCATGTAGAACCGCTGGAGAGTGTCGTCGGCGCCCGTGGTGTTGATGCGAGGGGAAAATGCGTGGCGACGTCCACCAGTACGGCGCGCTGGTGCACAACGCACACACTGCTTAAACGAAATTTGCGACTGAGCGTTGCCACGACAGGTGATCGTTCGTTCGGTCCAGTTTATGTCTGGATTCACTTCCTCCGGCCATGGCCACCCAAGCAACACATCATTTCCTTCAGGGATTGGCATCACATAGACGTGGGTTCGATATGCAGGAAAACCATCGATGTCGACAGTCACTGTAGCCTCTCGACGCGGAATTTTAACGCGCCTGTTGTTGCTGATCTTGACCGATAACGGCTTGCTGCACGAATTCACGTTGAGGTCTAGTTTTTGCGCGAGGTACGGCGAGATGGCGTTGAAGGAAGACCCACTATCAACAAAGCACTGAACCGACTGAGTGCCGATCAGAGCTGTGTGGGCCAGGTAGCAGTAAAGTTTGTCCGTCTGGTAAGCTAGCTGCTCGCTTTGGTTTGGCCTTAGCTTTCCAGTAGACGTTGGCGCTGCAGGAGGCGTACTACCAGAGTCTCCTACAGCCGTTTGCTCGGTAGGTTGCCCCCCTACCGAGCCTGGCCGTTTTTTGACGAGCCAGAATCCGGTGCCGCTGTGTCGCGGGCTTTCTTGCGGCACACGTCTTCAGTGTGGTTCCTTTTCTTGCAATACCCGCAGATTGTGATTGAGTCACCATTGCTCGTGTCGTTTGCAGTTTTTCCACCGCCGCTTTTGTGGATTCTGGTTGCCGGCTTGGCTTGCTCCCTACCAGGAGGCCGCGTCTGTGCGGGCTTTGCGTCTTCGAAACGCTGGGCGAGGTTGATCGCTCCTTCCAGTGTCTCGGGGACATTTCGTGAGACATACCCGCTAGTGTCAGGACGCATGTTCTGCTGGAAGAGCCATCTCTTGGCCACTTCGGGAAGCTCGGTGTCTACTTGCCACAACAGGTGTAGGTACTTTGATGTGTACTCCTGCTGCGACTTGCCGGGTTTAAGCTCGTACATTTTGGTGAGAGTTTTGAACTTGAAATCCTTGTCACGAAAGCGTGTGCGGATGTGTTCCTTGAAGATCTGCCAAGTCAACGGGCTTGTCCCTAGCGAAATCTTGATGCCTCTGTACCAAGATTGGGCGTCTACTCCTAGATTGGCAAACATCATGCCTGAAAAAGACGACGAGAGCTCGTGCATCTCGGTCTGAAAACCAGTGTAGTACTGCTCGGTGCTGAAGATCCACAGCTCCAGGTCGTCGTCGTCACTGCCCTCGAAGCGCGGTGGGTCAGATTTCTTTCGCGCTGGTCGGGGACGTGACTGGGCCTGAAAGATTTGCTGCTGAATCTGCGCCGTCTGAGCCAGCAGTTGGTTCATTTGTGTTGACTGCTGCTGCGTCGTTTGGAGCGCGAAATGCAGCATCTGCGCCAGCATATCTGGTGTCACGGGTGCCTGCGGCGACGAAGCCTGCGCCGCGGGTTTGGGCGCGCCTTGTGCGGGCTGCGCCGTCCCTGAAGCCGCCGTAGGAGGAACGTGGCCACTCGGTGGCACATCCCATCTGGTTCCCTGCGGATTGGCGCGTGGACGCTGATGCGGGCGGTCGTCGTGCGTGTCCGAATCCATGGTTGACGGCAGTGTTCACTTAATAGTTAATTAACTGTCACGGACTCCGCCGAAGGTTGGAGCTCGGTGTTTGATCCTTAGTTGGCAAATTTAGGAGTGAGTAAATTGTGAGCGCTTGCGCGCGAGGCTCTCTAGCTACAGCTATCACTACGAGTTGCTTGATACTGGATGATGGCTGCTGGAGGCGAATTCACTTTGAAATCAGATTGAAGCCACTAATAGTGGAGTCTTGTCAGTGATATTCCGTGGGTGCTGTCACAAGCGACGAGCTCAAAACAGATCCGTGTAGCGTGTGCGGAAAGCCCACTCATCACTTGTGCGCTATTGGGGGTATTTGAAGACCCACGTTCGGATCTGAACGAGAGGTATTAGACGCGCATCATACACATTCCGTCTAGGATTTTACCGTATTCGTATGTATTAACACATCAGTAGAAATACTGGCTCGAACTGGAACCCGAATGGCTGGAGATTGCGTTGCGCCAAAACCCTGGCAAGACAAAAGAGGACGGACATGTCTATCGACAAGCCCAACGGTATGTACTGGGCTTTGCTGGGACTATACAAGCATGTGAACGCATTGGTTTCGCGATGAAGGCGAGAGCCAATTTCCATCAATAGCGCTGCTTGGACGCATCCACCTCGGCAAAATATCGTCAACGGCCTTCCAGGAGCGGGTGTTTTCTACGGGAGGTATAGTCATGGGCCCCCTCCGAACCCCAGACGTGCCGAGAAACAACTACTGCTAAGTCACAACAGGAACGAGATCGTGATGATGAAGCAGGACGTACGGAAGGCTGCTGAGTCGACAGATGTGTGAGTAGTAGTGAGAGTAGTATTACTAATATCACTCATACTACTACCCCCTTCATGAAATCGCTAGTAGTATGAGTATGTATCGGTCCTTGACAACCCGGTAGTTCCATGCATACTACTACTCAGTTTTGGTGGCTACTATTAACCCCTGCTCCGAATTGCCCAAATACACTGCGCGACAAAAGGTTTGGGACACTCACGTTTCAAGCTATATATCGACTTCTAGAACGAGTTAGCGATCGCTATTTCGATATCTTCCTCCAATCACATAGAAGAAGAGGGGGCTTGTGACGCTGAGCTAGATTTCGCAAAGCATTCATAGGCTGCCATACAACTAACTCGAAATCGACCCGCGACAAAACTTTGGGACAAAAAATGACTTGATTTTAGTATTAGGTTGAGTGATGGTCATCAGCTACCCTCTGGGAACTGGCCTTATTAGAGAGGTTTCGCAGTCAGGTTTTCCATTCCCATTCCCTCAAACTGACCGTATTGTTACATAAACTATCCATTTAACAGTGCTCTGTGGGAAAGCTCCCATGGAAAACTAAAATCTGTAGGAGACTTGCCACAGACAATTGGTTGGCAGCCAAGTCTTCATTCCCTCTAAACTATACAGCTGCATACAACTAGTATGAGCAAAGAAAAGCGCAGGAACTACTCTGAAGAAGAAGACGTGATGCTGCTGCGCCAGGTCCTCGGTGATCGGCCGTTTCAGGCCCAGCGAGGCAAAATCACTGGCGCATAGGATGCCCTCGCTGCCACGCTCGTGGCAGACGAGTCGTTTCCACGGCTCAAGTTGAGCGGTAAAAACGCGCAGTCTCGTTTTGACAAGCTTGTCAAGATGAGACGGCAAGAAAACGAGGAGAGCATGGCGGCCTCGGGCGTCAGGAGTACGTACAGCTCCTCGCCGTTCAGGTCCAGCAGGAAGGGGAGCACGTCGTCCATTGCTAAAATTGCTGAATGGCTGGTGTCGAATCGCGTTTTGATGCAATCAGATTTGACGGGGTATGGGTGTGGCGGAAGCAAAGCTGCGAAGTCTCTGCCTAAATTCATCACCTCCGCTCCTACACCCATATGCTGTTTGTGGGAACAGGAGAAGGAATGGGCATTGCAAAATCTCTCTATTGGCCTATTTTCACTTTGGGACGCGGACCTCCCATCTCCGACGAGGAACGCGGCCGCATGAAGGGCCTCCATGAGGCTGGCACGGGGGTCTTCGAGATAGCGCACCGCCTCGAGCGCTCTGCTAACGGCGTCAGCTACGCCCTGAGAGCTCCAGAGAAGGCCAAGCAGAAAGGGGGACGCCCTCTCAGCCTCACCGATCGCCAAGTTCGCCAAGTTGTCCGCGCCGCTGCCACTGGGGACTTCTCCGCGGCCGAGTTGAAGGCCACCTACGACTTATCGTGCACAGTGCGTACGGTCCAGAGGCTTTTGTCTCGGGTTGACTACTTAGTCTACTCTAAAATGGATCGTACGCTATCTCTCACTAAGGAACACATGCTTGCTCGCCTGGAGTTTGCCGAGCGGCTCTCGACGGCGGCTCAAAAGGAAGTCGAAGGTATATGCCCACGGCAAGCAGTACAACTCAGTGGCAGAGCTTACTGCTGCCGTCATGCAAGCTTGGGACTCGCTAACAATGAAGGAGCTGCAAGATCTTTTGGACACCATGTCGACTCGTTGCATCGAAGTTGCCCGCAAAAATGGAGACAAGACCCACTACTTGGTACATGGCTACATTTAGATAATGCTAAAATCAAGTCATTTTTTGTCCCAAAGTTTTGTCGCGGGTCGATTTCGAGTTAGTTGTATGGCAGCCTATGAATGTTTTGCGAAATCTAGCTCAGCGTCACAAGCCCCCTCTTCTTCTATGTGATTGGAGGAAGATATCGAAATAGCGATCGCTAACTCGTTCTAGAAGTCGATATATAGCTTGAAACGTGAGTGTTTCAAACCTTTTGTCGCGCAATGTATCTGCAAGTCACAATATAATACATGTATTATTATAATACTTGAGCTTTGTTATTCTCGACTCGACTGTCAAAGGTAAGTACCTCCCATGCTTATATTCCTTTCTATCGTCGTACATCGACTATCAGTACTGTCTCTGGACGTGAGATCGAGGTTTAGATCAATAGGACTACGGTCACGGAACGTTCACTTGACTGGATTGGTCTTGGTAACCAAGGCATCGCGTATTGTTTCGACTTTGAGATGATGTTACTTGGGTCAGATTATGTAAAAAAAAAAAAAAACTGAATCGACAGCTTCCTTGATTTAAGAAGAAGGAGCTACCTGCTGACCTCATTATTGGTTGCCTGCAGATCTTCTTTTATTGGAGGACGGCTTTGTGCTTGATCCAACTGCAACGGGCTACCACGATCAGGTACTGTCGCTCGGAGCTTGCGCGGAGGAGTCTGTTCTCGCGTTCCTTGGTGAGCACAACATCAGCTCCCGTGGCTCCGGTGCCGTCCTCAAGCACCTGCGCATACTTCATCGTGCTGGATCACTCAACACCAAGATTGGGCGCCACGAACTCCTTCTCCAGACACCTGCCATTCAAGACCCTTCTCCTGTCTACACTCAGAACATCTTGGAACAGATTAGTGCGATAGCACCTTATATTGCGTAATACACGTTAGTTCATACACTATTATATTTACACACATGCACACACACTCACTGCCCACAACACAACATATATACTGTCACACATCGACGCATACTTCCACACACTGCCTCACACTCGCACTCGCTGCTTTACACCGACCAATATTCTGTCGGATATCAGAAATACCTTAGGTGGAAATCGAACCCAACGACCATCTCTTTCGGAGACTCTTCCACTGAGCTACTAAGGTGGGGGTTAGTACAATTCAGCGCAAGGTATACTCGTTGGAGTGCCCAAGGGAGCATTAACCCCTGTGTTGTATGAGGTAGCGTGAAGTGTCCGTGCAAGCGCCGTTGGTTTAGTGGTAAAATATCTCGTTGCCAACGAGATGACCATCCACAGTTCGTCGTGGCGGCGACAACCCGCTTAAGGTCACCGATGCTCGGCACAGATCCCTCAATTCATCCTCCAAGATGGTCACTCGGGAACTGGTACGCGCCGATGAATTTGCGCAGGGCATGTGGGTTCAGTGCCATCCATTTCAGAACACGTATTTACTTGAAGTACCGTTTTACGAGTGTTTTTACAGGATCACTCGATTTTTGCATTGCATACTACTCTCAACACTGAGGTGGAGCCACACGTACTCTTTGTATGTGCATACTATTTTCTATACAGCGTCGGATGGGTCGGAGGTCGGATAAGTTTTGGTATGGCAGCAAATATCCTAACAAAGGCTCTACCAATGTAACGGGGCTACACACCTTCTTCCTTAAAGCAGTACTCGATACTGGATAGTTAACTTGATATCAGTAGGTGGCTCCACAGCCACTAGTTATGCATTTGACTAGGTTCTACTATGCTAGATAGTGAGCCTCATACATTTACACCACAGGCGACCCTGCCGCGAATAACAACAATAAAGACAGTTCACGTTTTGAAGCAAAGAGTCTATTAGCCTTGTTTAATGTATTTGTGTCTCTTGGAGTACATAGATACCATTATCTACGGACTGTATTTGGTTCTGGTATAGAACCTGGGTTTATAACCGTAACTAAGACTCGGAGAGTCTACGTCTTCCTCTGACGCTAAAGCTACGGCAGCCCCGCTGCAAGCAACCAATCAGTTCACAAAGCTGAGAGAACGTCAAAGACCTAAAGACTTCGAGCGACACTTAGTGGGATTGTTGGACTCAGACTCCGTGAGTGGAGTTCCGGAGCGAACTTTAGCACCGCGGAGGCTGTCTATTGGGAAAGGCAACCGAACAGACGATCCCGGGATGGGTTCAGACGCACCGCGCCAAACACATTAAATAGAGTATTTTTGGTATTATACTATAAGTCACGTATCAGTGTAGTCTACTGTATTGCGATCATATGATTGGATAAGGAGCTGTTGTCAAGAAGACGCCTCGACCAGCTGCGGTATACCGGTAAGATAC
>JAHWLE010001286.1:0-12531 GCA_024679135.1 Phytophthora foliorum
CGGTCGCACACTGAGCGATTACAACATCCAGAAGGAGTCGACGCTACACCTTGTGCTGCGTCTGCGAGGTGGAATGTAAGCCCTGTGTTTGGGTGATGCGGATTCGTCTTTGAAAGATGCCTGCTGGATGAAGAAGTTCTGCAGTTGCAAATGAGTCCGTCGTGGTTATAGATAGCATACTATGCTATCGAGGAATGAATATATAGTGAAGTTCATTTGGCAATTGTTGGTTGGTTGTTTTGTCTCCCCTCTAGTTTGTGCAGTGATTGCTTTCCGATTGACCACTGAGCTTAGTACTGTAGTATTTCTGTTGTGTGAAGGTATGATCGGTTTCTCTGTATTTTTAGTTTTGCGTTGGTGCTGGTGTGCGCGAGTCTCAGCTGGTGGTTGTATACCGAAGTCGTTGTTGTACTTGCTATTGCTTCTCGCTGGGGTATGAAGACGGAGTCGGAGTTGAGCGATAAAGAGTGGCGGCAGATGCGCCGGCAAATGTCGAAGCTTGAGTTCGATCCTGTGCCGGAGACGCCTGCACTACTCCCACGATCTCTCTATGGTGGAAGTGACAAGGAACAGGAGTCGATCGAAGAGCAGGGAGAAAAACCTGAGGAGGCTCGTGAAAATGCCCTCCTCGAAGGCGATGTAAGTTCAAATCACTACGACTCGCCCAAGCACCGAAGGTGAGCTACTCCTGCAGCTTTACTGGGTAGGCGACTCTGCTGACAAATTATTACTTTCTGCTGTGGCTCAAGCTCCGATAAGCTAATGCAAAAGCAGTCCGAGACGGCCGACAAGAAAATTTGCCGTGAATTGCCTTCAACATCAATGGCGGTATCTCCTCTGATAACAAGTCGCTATCGACCGCGAGAACAAAAACGTCCACCCGAAAACAAGTTCGAGGTTGATGACGCCGATATCGCAGCACTTGATGCTCAAATGACTGCAGCGCTGGAAGCCGCTCGCCGATCGGCTATGGTCAGATCGATGCCTACGCCTTCGCCCTATTCTTGCTGAAAACTCACTCTCATATCATTTGTGTGGCGCCCAACAGAGAGGTTTTATGGAGATCAGGGCAAAACAAGCAAGGAGCGAGGCTCTCGAACGTATGAAGATATCTGCAGCTCATACGAACGATGTTGCGATTCTTCAGGTGAGCACTTCCCTTTGGCGTGCTAGGTGCTAAAAAGTATTAAGTTGGCTTGTTGTTCACAGAGCCAAGTGAAGGAGTTGAAAGAGAAGCTAGTCCGAGCAGAGGCACAGCAAGAAGAGCGCGACTTGTTGTTAGATCGCTTCTCTGGGTTCGCGGTTAAACGGTCGCACAACCATGTAAGGGTTTCTCTGATACGCTTTTGTCGTCTGGATTAGCGATCTCATATTTTTGTGTAGCAAATTCGCTGGGGTGGGGGACGTTCACTAGCCGCGTGCTTTCATGCTTGGAATACCGCAGCTCAACAAATGGAGAAGAGACGGAGTGTTCTTCATCGAGTTCTCGTCCGATCTTGTAAGCGGCAGCAACTTGCTAGCTTTCATCACTGGAAAGAAAGTGTACAGGGCTTCCTACTTCAAAAGCAGCTCCAAGACCAACGGGATCGGTACGAGCATCGTATCGTTGGAGTTGCCCAGGAGTATCAGCTCAAAATCCAACAGGTTATCGTTATCGTATTTGCTTTTATGTCATTGCCATACTAACAGTCATTAATGCAGCTTCAGCAGGATATCGATGAAGCAAAACATCAAGTAGCAGAATCGCAGAAGTGCCGTCAGAAACTGGAAGAAGACCTCCGTCTTATCTTTTTGCGAGGTGTGTCCGCAATGAATATTGAGGCCTTGACTGCCTTTGGTTCGAACCACAAACAAAATCGCAAGCTGGGGGAGCAGGTTCGATTGATTCCGCACAGCCAAAATGCTGGCCTGCTCAACAGTATTCCAACTCCCCCCTCCAACGAGCTCATTCGCCCAGAAGTTGCACCATCACCACCTAAGCACTCAACTTCAAATACCTCGTTAAAAGCTCCGGTTCCAGATCCTGTCGCAGTCGAAGGTCCAAGCACTGAGTGCTCGGTCCCATCTCATGCTCGAGTATCCGTTGTTCGATCGCAGATGCCGCCAAATCCTAGTCGAGGTGGGTTGTCTCGACTTAACACTACTTCTGCACTGCGCAGTGCCGAGATGGTTCGGCAACATGAGATTTCTCCGCCAGTTGGATATCAGTCCACGACTCGATCAGCATCTTCATCGTATCGGCCGTCTTCAGCTCCGTCGCCAACGAAAAAGAGATCGAGCTCTCGCATGAATGCCAAGTACGAAGTGGAAATGCAGTATATGCGCAGTACGGTAGCGGCCTCTGCGGCAAGAGTGGGTGGGAGCGCTTGGACTCGACCATCCTCATCGACTCGCTCTCCGTTATCTTCTACTAGATCTCGTAGGTCGTAGCGCAGCACCTCCCGCTACAGATAATTTACCATCAGAAATGCCGGTTGCTCGGATGTCGTTCGAGACCATGTTACTCGTAATGCAGATCATGCTGCACGCCAACTGCCTCTGGACCTTTGTTTTGGTGGCAACAACTCCAGAGACCACCGAGTTCGACACGCTCGACACCGTAAACCCTCAAGACCTCTACAACTTGTTGGACCCACTCAACTACGTGCTCAACGTCCGGCTACCGATCTTTGTGTACTTCAACTTTAGTGTTTCCAAGTCAACCGGGAGCCTGGGAGCACATTCGCAAGCCCACCATAGTCGACACTCCGGCAAGCCAAAAATACGGAGTCTCGCTTCGTAGTGCTGTTTTTATCTGGTGGGGATCAATTTGCGTTTCGATCCTGTATTGCCGACGCTGGTGAGGATCACTTGTGTTTCGAGCCCTGGCATGAATCGACAACAAGCCGGTGAGGCGCAGCAGTCCTCCCCATGCCTTGAAATTAGGAACGAGGGATATGAAGGGCAGCTCAACACGGAAGGCGTTTTAGACGATGGCAGTGAAGAAGACGGAGTATGACAGCATTTGTTGCGTCCACGTTCGCGATACTTTCTCTTACCTGTTTTGGGCTCTGGTAGATTGACTTTGAAGGCTACGAAGAGTACTTGGAGCACTTGAAAAGGTAAAGCATGCAAAGTTATTTGGTTGTGCACGTGTGCCTCGCCTCACAGTATCCACGTTTTACCTGTTTGTAGCAAAGTAGCTGTTCGACCTTGCAGTAGTATGGTCAATCCAGTTCCAACAAGACCTGTCCGGCCGGTTAGCGCACGCCCACGGATGCGCTCCACTCCTAGAAACCCGTCGAGCGACCGCACGATGAATGGTTCCCAATTTCGCTCGAGTGGTGGAGAGGGGCGAAAACGACAAGGTGAGAAGGTGGTTCACGCGCGAATACGAGCGGTGTATAACAATGTTGGGCGTTCCTCGCTTCCGCTCAAGCAAGTGGCAGCATCATACAGTGCAGCGTCACTCAAAAACAAGTCAAAAGTTTTCCAGGCAGCAGAAATGCATGATGAGTACTACAGGCTGCTCGACTCCGAGACCGAGTTAAAAGCTGCATGTCTTCAAGAACAGCAGAAGCGAGTGAAGGCAATTGCCCACGTGCGGCGACTTGAAGAAATTATAGCAATGAAGGACAAGAAAATTGAATCCTTGCTCCACGCCAAGGCTGTTGGTGGTGACAGAGCTCTAAACACTAGCAGAACTGTTGTGCAAAGAGAAATGGCAGAGCGCGATCGCCAGTTTCATGCTTTGACGCAAAAAATGAGACAAAAAATTTCCCAGCAGTCTCAGCTATTAAGCTCTTACGAAGAAGCGATGCAGTCTCTTCGCAGTGGTATGAAGAACACAAATCTGATGGAGCTGGAGGAAGAGCGAAGTCAGTTGTATCAGGAATTGAGTCACCATCAAGAACTCTTGAATCGGCAACGCCTTGAATGGGAATCTCTTCAACAAAAGCTGTTAACGTTCGCAGAGGGGGAAGCGAGCAATAAATTTCAAATTTCCAGGCTGCAACAAGAAAACAAGGTTATCTCTCACGAAAACCGGAAGTTAGAGCAAGAAGTTGGGTTCCTGAGGTCGCGAATAGAGCTGCTTCAAAACAATCTGGCTCTCGAACAACGAAAGCGAACATATGATCGAGGGTTTAGTGACAGTGTCGGCAAACATATTTCTTCGTCACTGACGCAAAAAGTGATGCTGGCCCAAGCTCTTGAAGAGATGAAAAATCTAGTGCGAAGGGAGTCGACATCCTCGGTCCGACGAGAAAGGCTAAAATCGCCAAAACCAGCCCCTCGACCAGACAAATCTATCTATCCAGCACCATTGACTGCGTTATCGACGGTTCTAGCGGCATCGTCGGCCCCGAAAACACCAAACAGGGTTTCTCCGAGCCATCCTCGACCGTTGAGTGCTGCCCCTACTCGCTTAAACGGAACAACACCACGCCAGGCATCGAGGAAGGCGCAGATAACCGATAGCTCCAAGATCGATGCCACGTCTGGTGCTACTACTGCTTCAGCTGCCGCTCCTACATTACAACCTTCGACTTATCACGATCGAGGCGAATTGAATTTTTCCTTCAAGGTGACACAGCAAGCTAATCCCACAGAGTACAATAATGCTGTTCTAGCTGACAAGCAAAGTGCTGGTACAATTGCAATATCGAAAGCAAGTACAGGCAAGCAAAAACAAAAAAGCCCGACCGCAGCTTTCCAACCTTGTAGCCCGGAAGCAAACTCTGATGGGGACCAACAATTTGGTGGTCTTCAAGTAACGCAGGCAGTAGATGAGAGTGCATCAGATCAAATTACAGATGAAGAAATGGCGGAGATGCAGCAGCAAAAACTAGCCGCTGCTAAGAGCGCCCTGCGATTGGATGTCGACGATGAAATCGACAGCGAGTTGTCGGCAGATTTGCTGGACGACGCACAGCATCCAATATTAATCTGGGGCGATGATGTTGTGCTAGACAAGACATCTCCCGCTGAAAGGAAAACAGGCTTGATGCAAGCTGCGCCAATGCCCTCAATATCCGCAGACGATGGAGCCTTAGACGACCTATATCCATCTGATTTTCTCGATACCGATGTACAAGCATCCGCGGAGGACGAAGACAGCAATGAAGACAATGAGAAGGCAACCTAAGACGCATAGAAGGTCGGTCTACTTTCCTATTACTTACATTCACTGAGTTTCGCTTCGTTTGCAAGCTTTGACAGGGAAAAAAATAAACGTTTGTACTCCCCATCCCTCTTGCTTCAATCAAAAGAAGAATCCTCGTTCGCTTGAGATCATGGGGTTTGCTGGCTGGCGTTCCGACGTGTGGATCGGCGCCCACGCGATTTCCCCCTTGCGCGCACGTACACAGGTTCTAAGAACTCGACGTGTTTGCTGCTTGTAATGTCTTCGGTCTTTGGATGAACACCCAGTAGCTTTAAAAATCCGCCAGTGCTGTGAGAGGGGAGTGCTTGTTCTGCTCTGTCCTTGAATTGATTCTCCGAAAGTTCGCTCTTGTTCTTGTCTGCTCGCTCTTGCGCACGTTGGTGAACTAGCCCCGTGTACATTTCACCGTCGTCTGAATTGAATAGCTGCGAGTAATATTCAAAGAGTGCAGTGTTGCGGGCTTGAATCTTGGCATCATCCTTGGCCTCGCCGCTCTCCAGATGCACCAGCATCTTGTTCTGAGCAGGAAATGGCACAATTCCAGGCAGCTCCTGTGCAACCGGGAACTGTTGGGGGTGGTGTGAATGGTGCGAGTGTTGGTTACGAGCGGTCCCTTGTGCTTGCGTCTCCCCTTCGCCAGTATGTGTCTTTTCCTTCTTTAGGCCGAACGTGTGCCGCACGAAGCTCGAAAGCGAGGTGGGCGACCCCTTGGACGTCGAGGACACGGACGAGCGCGACGTCGAAGATGAGGTCGACAAGAAGCTCTCCCGGCCAGTGAGCAGCCCGCTATGCGGATCTCCGTGCTTCTCCACGTATAGCCGCACGAACTCGCGGTGCAGTCGCATGAGCGCTTGGAAGGAGCCGGAGAAGCCCAGGCGCGTGTGGCTCTCTCGCGGCGGCCCCGCCACGAGTTCCACGTAGTAGCGGACGCGCAGCTTGGTCTTCTTCTTGGTGTCGGTCACGTTGCGCTCCTCCTTGTGCGCGGTCACGTCCACGCCAACTGTCAAGCGAGTCATGCTACTGATTTCCGGCGAAGTGGCGGTATTCGACTTTTCGACTTTTGAGGAAAAACAGATCGTTGAGTGGCTCGTACTTAATCGGGAGTACAGGCAGCTATCATTGCCCGTGCATCATCTATCTACCTAAAATGGCCACTAAGAGGAATGGTTTTCGTCGTCCAGAGGCTCGTGCACTCGGGTAATGCCCACCTGTAGGCGACGAGTGAAAAAAAAATTAGTCGAACTACACCGAGCGCAAATAAAGTGTGCATCCCCAAACGTACCAGCCAGTGACCCAACTCTTTGACGCACGATGCCAAGACATCGTCGTCTTTAACAATGGACTCGTCCACCGCAAGCCCTTCGTCTGTCTCAGTCGGCGGCTGGAGAAACCCGCTGAACGGAACCGGGCTCGTAGGCTCCTTGTAGAGTGAACTGGTGTCTGTTGGTTCCACAATGCTAGCAGAATCTGCCCCACGCTCCTTGCGGTCGGAGAGCAGTACAGCGTCGTGGCTGTCCACTACCGATGTGGATAGATCAACCTTCTTCATTTGCTGTTCGTAAATCATGCGCTCCATCGTGCCCGTACTCACAAGTCGGTACACATGCACAGTTTTAGCCTGGCCGATGCGGTGCGAGCGGCACATAGACTGATACAAACAAAACACTGAGTTAGCCAGGCATCATCAAAATCCCACGAGAACGCTACTTTAGTCACTTACCTGGTGGTCATTGGAAGGATTCCAACTGACGTCAAACAACACGAGACGGTTTGCCGCGTGAAGATTAATACCCTCTGCGCCAGCTCGTGTCGACACCAAAAGCAACTTCACCGGAGAATCAGCCGAGCTGAAGCGCTGCATAATAGCACAACAGATCGTCAGTCAGCAGAAACATAAGTTAGGCTCTCCACTATCTCACTTTACCTGAATGTACTCCATGCGCCTAGCGCCATTCGTGCTTCCGTCGATCTGCAGGAACCACTCATTTGATGCCATGTGTGACGCTACCGCAGCGATTTTTGCGCTTTTACGAGCGTCAGATGCGCTAGCGCCTGCCTGGTTTCGACGCTTACGTAAAATCCCTGCTGGGTCTCGATTTGGTCGCGGGGCGATTCTGCGACGCTTGGGTTTAGCTGCAGCACCCCCGTCCTTCATGTGCTTCCGTGCCTTTACAGCAGCATCTGCAGCGTGGGATGGACTGAAGGAACTCGCTCGCAGGAAGTCGGATATGACCTTTAGCGTTGGCACACTCTGGGAGAACACGACCACCTTGTCGCCACAAGCGAAGCTTTTTTCCACAATGCGCAAAAGCACCGCCATCTTACCACTATTTTCCAGTACCTCAGTATGGTACGCGCTCTCCGTAGACTGCATTGGCAGTGTAGCAGCACTGCCGATGCCCGTTGTCAACGCGAACCCAGAATTGGTGCCTCCAAGAATTACGGAGCGTGCCCACTCGTAGGATCTTTGTGTGTTCGTGAGCTTCTGGCGCTTTTTGCGCCGCTGCGCAGCGGCAATCTGCCGTTTTTCCTGCAAACGCTGTTCACTCTCCCACGCCCAACCGTTTGAATCATCTAATACTGGTAGGGTGTCGTTGTAGTCATCTTCATCCTCCAGCAGCAACGCGGCACCATCTTCCTGGGACGGACAAAGCTTTGAATAAATAATATCCGGATGGTTCATCACCTGCAACAGAGCCGCATATGCGGTCAAGAGATCAGCAGCAGCTCCACCAGGGGTGCTACTATCTCCGTAAAAATCGAGGAAGTCACAGTACAAACGGTGTTGAACTGGTGAAAGCTTGCAATACAGGATCCACTCCATTTTGGGCGGTAGTTGGGAACGCAGTAGTGCCTTGCCCCGTCGCAACACGACACTCTCCAGTCGCTCAATCAGCTCTTGAGAACGTGCCGCATTCCCCTCCAAAATAGGACGCTCAAATTTTGCTCGGAACTCGTCGTAGCTACCCAGGAAGCCCTCCCGAGCAAAATTGACCATGCACCAATACTCGGAAAGCGAGTTTTGGACAGGGTAACCTGTGAGTACCAACCGCCGAGGGGATTGAATCTGTGCCACACTCTGGCAAAGCAGCGAGCTTGGATCCTTCATCCGGTGACCTTCATCCATGACCACGAGGTCTGCGCCTGGAGCGCACAACAAGCGTCGAAATTCTCGCGCTACACGCTGCACTTTAGCCGTCTCTTGTGCTGACGCACTGGTGATTTCCATCGTTGCTGAAGTCATACGTGAACATACCTGAATAGAAGCGTCGCGCTCCGTCGCGCAGCTTGCCGGGGTTGTTGTTGGATTAAGTAGGCCACGGAACATCTCGTACCCCATGAGCAGGACACCTCCGGTACGCTTCCAGCGCTGTAGGAGTCGCAGTCGCCCCGCAGTGGTGCCCTTTGTCGTGGTAGAATCCAATGTGAAGACAGGACAGCGTGCACGCGCCTCAGCACCTAGCCACTTTTGAAACTCGGAGTCCCAATTGGGCAAACAAATCGCTGGGCACAGCACTAGCACCGTCGCCGGTGGCTCTTCGTCTTCGCGATTATTGTCTTGTTCTTGCGTCTGCTGCGGCTCCGCCTTGTCTGTAGTGCAATCGCGAGGAACATTACCCTTCGGCCATTGCTTCCGTGCGTCGATCTCGTCAACTAAGAAGGAATAAATAACCGTGATGACCTGGAGCGTCTTGCCGAGGCCCATGTAGTCCGCCAGTATACATCCACGGCCGGCAGCCACGTGTGCATGCAGGAAGTGCACACCTTCCACCTGATGGGGCTTCAGCAATGGTTTGATCTCTCGCGCGATCCATACGTGGCCTTCGGCGGCATCGGTGGAAACTGGACCCAGACGCACGCGGCCATACTCGTCTGTGTCCTCGTCGACAACACCACGGGCTTGGTCAGAAGCCAACGGACTTGCAGCCTCCACACTCGTAGTTTCATCGTCGCCGAGCATCGCGGCGTCGTCGTCAGCGGGACAGATGCATGGCAGCATCATGCAGCTCATGCACTGTGACGTGGCGTCGACCGCGAACAACTGGCGCAGCTTCGCTTTCGCGCCACTGGCACTAGAGATTTGCGCATCATGAACCTCCACCGAGAAATCCACTGCATCGTCGACATCTCCCACACAAATGCATGGCAGAAGGCCGCATGTGCACCCCATTGTCATTCCTGAGCTGCGTTCAACCAGTGAAGGGATCTGCGGGTATAACGATGGCAGTCGAGCGGGGATGCATAGTGACAATTGGACCCAAAACTATATTAACCTGCTAATGCCGTGTTTTACACGGGGAAGCTCTGGATTTTTGTTATCGAATAGTCCAACTTAGGTCCTGCTACTTGAAGCTTTGTCATAATGATGAAGCCCTCCCGACGGACCCCAACGACAGTGAGCGACAGAGGAAGGACCATATCAGTAAGTTGCGTTATAATAGTGCTCCATGCTCCACTATACAGTGGAGCATGGGGCACTATTATAACGTCATTTGTTGCGACCTTACAGTGTAAGGCTTACCAACAGTGAGCCGCTTCATTTGTCGAAGGAAGGCTTCTGCCTGGCAGCTTCTCTCATTGCATGGTGGTAAGGTTCCCTGTCATATAACCCACGAGGATACTATCTTCGTTTGACCCACTACCCACGAGGATGCTCTCTTATTTTAACCCACAATCTTCGTGCAACATTTCTGGGTTATTGGGTTTTGATGTCTTCCCTAGTCGCTACAGTCAACGTTCACTGGATTTTACTAAGTGCCAATAGGATATCCATTATTAAAACACGATTATCCTCAATTTTGTATGTGATATATGTAATTATGTATTACAGATATGATATAATTATGTTATCTCACGGTGAATATGACCATAATGAGAACTCCAGATTGATTTTACATGTAATATAACAGGTATTATCTTGGTCACAGGTTTTTCAAAGGGACGCTATATCCAACCTTATTTTACGTTACGTACCAGTATCAAAAGAAAAGGTTATTTTGGGCAAAATGGTATCCCCTCAAGACTCTGGATCTAAAATCCAGAGAATACCTGACACACCTGATACATGGCTATATCTGATATGAAATCGATCCACCAACTTGGTAGTCAGCGAAATTCGCAGTTCGTAAGAACTGTCGTTATTGGATGTCATCGAGAAACATTCGTGCAACCGCATTCGCACCAGCGACACATGTTGGATGTCATCGAGAAACATTGGCGCAACTTTATTTGTACATAGTACAGGAGACCTTGACACCAATCCATGCATACAGCGAGCCACAACCAGATAGAGAAGAACAAGGTATTCATGTCCAAGCACTCCGCTGTGGGCAGTGCGCTGTGCGGGCTCGCGACCAGAGAGTACATGTACACCAAACACGATGTTTGTTTTCATATCCATTTGTTTATTAAAAGATATGCAACGCAAAATGTAAGCGTGAAAGCATTCTGGCATGAGAGAGCGCTGAATCATTCAGCTCGGCCATTTCAGTTAGTGCGCTCGCTTCCTCCAGCTGCTGCTGCCGCCACTCTTGCTATAAACGACAGATCTGTCAGGTTCGTTCTGAACTGGCAAGACTTGTCCATGAAAAGCAACAGCTTCGTCGGGTTGCCTATGGTCACAATAGCGCCGTCAGGTGGGATCCCCGCTGACATTGCCGTGCAGCCAAAGATGGTTGCTGTTAGTAGCAGCTGGTCCACTTCCAGATAATATTTTTCGTAGTTGTCGCGGAACGCTTTGTGCATACCACTCCGTTCCAGAATGAAAGCACAATACCACCATGCCTGCTGTTTCAAAATGAAAGCACACAGCAACACTTGATCAAAGTATTAAGTTCCACCTACAAACAGCTGGTTGAGTGAGCATCTGCTCTGCGCGAGGGCCGCACCGGATAGATACGGGAATTCTTCCCTCCCGCAGCAGATTTTCCTTCTTCATGTGATGTGGCTTGTAGTTGTTGTCACCCGCTTGACCGATGCAATCGTCCATCGAGCCCTGTAGACTCAAAAACGTTGCGTTTATCGTCCGCGTTGGAAGCTCCCGATATGACAGCAGCTACAAACTCCGCGTCATCCGCAGCAATGTGTGCGGGTGCGTTGTCTTGCTGAACGACGTTGGGTTTGCCTCCCGCGCCACTAGTAGGTCCAGGCCAGCGCGCACGCAGCTCTGGCAGGAGGTTTGAAATAAGCGTGTCTTCTTGGTCACCGATATGTCCTTGGTGATGATCGTGCATGCTGGGCGTCTGGCGGAAGACTGTTTAGCTGGTACCAGCTTGACGAATGGCCAGATACCCAATTTCCCGTCACAAAACTGTTTTGTGGCGGGGTCGTAACGGGGGCGACCGACGGCAGATAGAAACATCACACGGGTGATAAAGTGGTTATTGCGTATGCTACACACGGACGCTACATCGTCAGGTAACAACAGAAATCTTCGTGTTAGCTGCGTTACGTAGAAACTCTTCTCATCGAAATGCACCGTATCCATCATGTTGATCTGATCAAAGGTTCCGCAGTAGGGGTCGTCGTCGTCGTCATCATCATCGTCGTCGTCATCGTCATCGTCATCGTCGTCGTCGTCGTCGTCGTCGTCACCGCTCGCCGTGCGTCAGGTTACTGCCTGGCAACTCATTGGCTGCAATGTCAAACCGCAGCTCCGATTCACCACGTGTCATGCCATCAGTTGATGGACTGGTCGAAGCCAGTAGGGTCTACTGGTCGAGTGGTGTCTGGATCTCCGGCCGGCCAGCAAAGTAGATACGCAAGCAAAGCCGAGGCCTGCAGACAGCGTCACACGTCGCCTAGATCAAGAAGCGCACGCGGAGAGCGTTAGAAGACAGACATCAAGGCAGCAAGTGGTAAAAGGTGTGTGTCGCGTAAAAAGTGGTAGATTTGTAAAAAACGAAAAGTGGACACTGGGGGTATCGATCCCCCTACCTCCCGCATGCGAAGCGGGCGCTCTACCATTTGAGCTAAGCGCCCAGATACAAACCCAAACCGCTACACAATCGACGCGCTCTCGGCACATACACACCAATCAAACAAACAACGAAACACGAAACGCCACTGGTAGACCATGCAATCGCACGCCAACACCCGCGCACTGCACCGCTCCGCGCACAGTCAAACATCAACGCTTCCAACCACGCATGCAATCTCCTCTTTCTCAACCGATGCTGCCGCCACTCTTGTCGCCACACCGATCCGACGTAGCACCGGTCTCCTTCCTTGTCGCAGTCTTTCCACACGCACACGGGACGTCTGCACGCACCCTATACACGGCACGAGTCGGTGAGCTGAGCTGAGCGGAGCTGAGCCAATCTGGCCATTGTCATATTGCTCCTGCGGATGGACTCGAACCCCGCCTGATCGATCAGCTCCGCATCGGG
>JAHWLE010001287.1:0-12526 GCA_024679135.1 Phytophthora foliorum
CCCATTTGGTTTTCTTCGATGAGAATCAGGACGTTGTGAGTACGGTGGTGGTGGCGCCGACGTGGAACGGGTTCGAGCTGCGGGACCTCATCCGAGAGAGCTTAGACAGTTAACGTTTTCGTGTTGGAAGAGATTCATCTCGCGACCATGTTACTGTAGATGAACAATGATGGAGAGAGGCAGAATTGTCGCGGTAATGTTGGTCTTCCGATTTTTTTTTTGGGTCGATCTATTCGAGTAGCTTTTGACACGAGATGTGTCAGTGGCGAATTATATTCCTGCGCAATGCGCGTTCTCTAGAGCTTATTTTGTTCTAATTGACGGATGTCGACGATCTTGTTGACAGAAACAGACTTGAAATTGGTCTGCACTTACAGACATTTCGCCAGCTTGTAACTACGTCATGTTCACGAATTTGCAATTTGCGGTTAACCATGCAACAGCGATTGAGTCGTTCGAGCACTCATCTGGGAGTACCTCCAGCTTTGTGACACCACCCGGAAGTCTCTCCCTCGCTGAAGCTTGCTCGATCGGGTCGATCCGCTACTGGATTGCATTTGGAGTGCTAGTTGTTCTGATCCCTCTGACAGAAAACCTGGATTCTCTCTCACCATCTTTCTACTGTCGGATCAGCATTATTACCGATGGAATTCGCAAAGTCGCTGGAAGTCGCGGTAAATCGAGGTGATTTGGCCATGGTGGAGTGGATTTTTGCACACTTTTCGTGTTGCGAGGCGCCACCGAGGGTTGTAGAGGTTGCCGTGGAGAATGGTCACTTGCATATACTGGAGGCAACTGCATCCACTGGGGTGAGAAACTGCAGATCAAAGCTCTCGAGAATGGGAGCACGGCTGTTGTTCGTTGGCTGCACGACTACGCTCCACATGAGAATGAGAAGGACACGGCACAGGCAATCGAATTTGCTTTGTCTGAGAAGGAAACAAATCTGTGAAGGATCTGTAAAGGAGAAAACTTACCAGAAGGTTAGCGAACAATACTCATACTCATTTCGCATGTCCGAGTGAGAATCGAGTTAGTGCCAGCTCTTCAAATTATTGAATTACTACCGGCTACTTACTTCGAATAATTAGCTATTTCATTTAGAGCAAATTATCCGTTAACCACATTATCACGTGGTACATGGGATGTGGTGCTCGGTAGAACGAGACTCTCTGTTGAAGGCTCTGACCAAGACTGCCACGTAACACATTAGCGTAGTAAACGTGCAAGAAGAGCAAAATTTCCAGTGGGCTCGACGGCTACCACTCGCCAGTCACATCTACTAGCTCACGGTAAGACGAGAAGATACTGAGGTAGTGATCAGGAAGATTCTTCTGTCACCAATACGTGACGCGTAGTTGGCCACTTTTGATAGCGTCTTGAATCCCAACTTCTGGAAACTTGTCCCGCCGATTTGTACACAGGAGCTTGACCACCTCCAAATGCCCTCTTCTAGCTGCCAAGCGCAGTTCATCCATTGATATACACAGGGAGTCGTGAGCGCAAAGCCATTTAACGATTTCCAGGTGTTCATTAGAGACAGCACCATCCATTGCAAGCGATGAGCATCCCTTGGATCTGTTTGCGTTCAACTGCTGCATCATTTCAAGATTTCCATCTCGTGCCGCAGAATTCATTGCGTTTGTCGAACATACTTCCCAGGGACGATTATCTTGGAACCATTCGAGTACAGCCATGTGACCCCCTCAGCAGCATAGAAAACTGCATCCCGAGATCGAGACCACCATCGGTTCGTCTCACTAATTCTTCGTCGCTTAGATTCCGTGTTTTCGCAAACTTTTGAAGGCTCATAGCTGTTCAAAAGCTTGATCATCTCCAGACGACCATATTTTGGGGCCTTATCTATCGCGCAGAAAGGTTCTGCACCTTCATCCTCCCAAACGTGTTGAGGCAGCCATTTTAAAGACTTCATCTGATTCTTTCGGATCGCATTTTTTACGCTGTGTTCAAAGGCGTCAGCAAGTCCGTGGTTATAAAGATACTCCATCATTTCAGCATGGCCCAGTTCGGCGGCACAAGACAAGAGGTCGCTGAGGTCATTCTCGTTCTTCATATCCTCACAAGCTTCACTGCCTATCGGACACTCTACAAGCCGTCGAAGTACCGGAAGGTTGCCGTGTCTGCACGCTTCTTTCACTGACAAACACCAAACATTTATCCAGACGTCGTGATACCTTTGCAGTGGTGAATGGAGCTGCACAATCTGCTCGACAAGGTCAAGGCGGCCATTCGAAATCAAACTTGGTATCGCACAGGAGGCAACGTATTCATCTCGCCGTAGGTGAACTACTGGCAGTAGTTCAGAAGAACAGCCGATACTACCAAGCCCTGGGTGCAACCCTCCGATCGGTTCGCGCAAAGCCATTTTTATCACATTCAAATGGCCTCGTTCAACGACAAAGTTCATTGCATCCGTTGTGCATCCCTCTGTCTGGTGGTTTTGAAGTCATTCCACGATCTTCAGGTGAGCATTTTGAGCAGCGTCAGGGCTTTCAATGTGCAATCTTCAGATCGATTATTGTACAGAAACTTCACTACTTCACGATATGTGATATAAAGTTTAGCTACTACTGGACGTTTGGACCTCATGCAACGTGTTTCACAACTCCACTTTCCACCTCCAAACAATCATTCATTTTGGCGCGTTTGTTGGACGGATGCAATAAGTAAGGCTTCCGAGCGTGGTGATATCACTATGGTACAATGGGTTTGGGAGCATCCAACGGGGTGTGAAGTTTCAAAGGAGATGAAAAACAGTGTTAATTTCCCCGTGTGGCAGCTAACGAAGACCACATCGAGGTGTTACGCTACCTGTACGAGCAAGGTTTCATCGATAAATATGGGTGTGCTTTGATAGGAGCAGTGTGCAATAGCCATATTAAAGCTGTGAAATGGTTGATCAAGCACTCGGAGGGAGCCGTGTGCACCCATGTAATACAAAGCATGGTCAATTGGAAATGCTGCAGATTTCGAATCCTCGCCACAATTTGAAGAGATTCCAGCAAAAATGAAAAAGTAAGGGAGTACTGGGCACGAGCTCCCTCGGCGATGAGCTGGGCTGCAGGCGGTGATCATCTCGAGGCAATTCAATGGCTTCACATTCATCGGTCCGAGGGATGTAGCCTTGACGCAATGGATATGGCTGCTGAAAATGGTCACTTGGAGGCGATCAAGTGGCTTCACGCAAACCGTTTGGGGGCCTGTTCGCGTATAGCGATCGAAAAAGCTTTGGGAAATGGGCATCTACACGTTGCTAGCTGGCTACACGCGTATTTTCCCGCATTCAGTCCGTCATAAGTCTGCTTACTGCAGTGTAATCCGAATATCTTCGAAGTGCTGCTTTTTCTGGAATTTCACTACCCAAACATCTTCACGCCGGCGTTCATTGCGGACACCATGTACTTCCGGAGGAATTACCGCCTCGTTGTCCAGTGGCTGGAAAGGAACTTCTCATCGATTTCGTAGGTAGCCTTTGGATTGAGCTGCTTCCTAACGAGCAGTTTTTTGTTTTGTTTTTCCTTTGATAAAGTGTTTACAGCCACATCAAGTGCTACAAAAGCATTATGTGTGCGATAAAACGAGGAAACTGGTAATGGTTAAGCCAAAAGCTTAACATGGCAATTGGTTGATGTATCTCCGTCTTGAATACTCAGCAACATCCACCGCCACCACCATCGCCTCCACCACCCCCGCCATCGCCGCCTCCACCCCCATCACAGCCTCCTCCAGTGTCGTAGCTTCCGACGTAATACTCGATGAAATAGCCAACAGTGCGTGTCTGGTACATGAGGGGGGTAGTGGACGGCCCCGCTCGTCTTGTGCGTGGATGTGTTACAGTTCGGTGCTTCGTCTTGCAGCATTTAAAGACGTTTCCCATAGTCGTTGCACTTGGTATTGAGAACGCAAATTGGCAACTGAACAAACCACGTCCTTACATCGAAATCATCAGGTGGAAGCTACTAAAAATGTAGCTTTTAAAGGCTTCTATAGGAAAAAACACCTAAACATCAAATAGAAGGCCACTTATCATCAGCTACTAAAAATGTAGCTACAAAAGTGTCCGCGTTACCTCGTATCCGTAAATTTGCGTTGAAAGGCCTAAAACCACCTTTTGTATCCACTTTGAATCTCGTACGTGCAAGTCTCTTCATTCGTCAGGTAGTTTTTGCGTTCATACTTGACATAGAGCTCCCCCTCGGGTAGATGCTCGTAGTAGATGCCCCCAAAGTCGACCTTGACGCTCTTTCCGTCCGGTTGGTCCGCCTCTTTCCGCACCTGCTGGTTGAAGCAGTCCTCTTGGGATAAAACGCCCAGCAACTTGACGGTATGACACCCGCTGATGGCGCATCCAGGCTGGGTGATCGTCTCCAACTTCACGATGGCAGAGAGTCTGGGGGGTCGCTCAGCTACTTGGAGGACCAACTTCCGGTCCGTCGTCACGTTGACGGGCACCAGAGTGTAGCCATATTTCACGTGGTTCACGCAGCCGATGGAGCCATTCTCGCAGCGGTCGGAGGCGTGCGGGTCCAGAACCCACTCGAACGAATCCTTGGAAGGCAAGTAGCGTAGCCCCGTGGCGCTGCAGGCGGTGGCCAAAGAGACCAAGACGAGCAGGACGCGCAGCATTGTGGTTACCTTTTGGGGAAATCTGATATGAAGTTGGAGATGCATTGAATCTTAAAATACGTATTTTAATACGGATTGTCTGTAACTGCCCGCCTTTTGGCTGATGTTTTGAAAATCGGTGGTGTCGAAAATGCGGTGCAGGACTGTACTTGTTTGTTCAATTATTGCCCATCGAAATCAATAATTGCATCAAATCCATCCCAATGTACCCATTATCGCAAATCAGTTTCGCACCAGCTAAATCCATCGAGAGCACTTGACGTTTGCGCTCGCCATGAAGAACCTGCTGCAGCTCTCGGGTGCGTCTTCCTGTGCCCCCCATTGCCGCTGCATTGCATATCTCTGACTGTTTTTTTTTTCTTCTTTTCGATTGCAGTGGTGCTGCTGGCTGCCGCGCTGGTACCGCTCATCTGGTACACGACGCTCATGCCGCTGTGGCTGGCCCAGTCCGGCGAGCGCAACGACACAATTTACTACTCGCAGGGAATGGGGCTCTGGCTCAACTTCACGGAACATGTGGGCGACCCAAAATTTGATCCCGGAAACTCGTTATGGGTCCCACCCCAAGAAAGTGGGGCCCATACCTACAGTGCGCAATGGTAAGATTGTAGATTGGGCAACAAAACCATCAAAACTAATCTTATTTTGTGTATTTTTGTGCTAGTGCTACGCAAAAGTCATTTTGTGCCGATGCAGTGGGGGAACTGCACATCCAGTATTGCCAGGTCATGGAGGTGTACTGCGGCACGGCAATGACTTTTTTGCAGCTGACCATGTCGATGATGGCTGGATTTGCGGTGGTCGTGGTGGTTTGGACCGTTCATTTGATCACCACGTCGCACTGCACTATTGCTGACAAGTACTTGATGCACTTGTGCGTGTTCAATGGCGTGGGTTGTCTGGTGTCGGCAACGGTCTGGTACTTCTTCGTGTTTCGGGTCGTCATCAACTCGACGTTTTACAAGGACCAGTTCAACCGCTGCTCGGAAAACGACTCTGGTCGGACGTGCTGGCAAATGGGGCTGTGTGTCTACTTCCTCATTGCGGGCGGGGTGTTGTATCCGATGCTGGCTGTGATGGTCATTTCGCACGTGACCAACAAGTTCCGACGCTTCCAGCAGTTGCTGCGGCGGATGTACGAGACTGCCGCGGTGGTGGACGTTCCGGCACCTGTGGTGGATATGAAGTCGCAGGTACTATCCAGCACACGAAACGAGACGGTGGGGGCAGCTGAGGTGGCGCTCGATGTGGAGGAATATCTCGAGACGACGAAACTAGCACCACTGAAGAAACACCCGTCCGCTGTATTATCACGGGACGTCTCCAAGGAAGATAGTGAGACTGAAGAGCAGAAAGAGAGTGAGTCGAACTCGAAACGTCATCAAGAAGTGTGATAATTACTAGAGTATGAGATTTCTTCATACCCGCAAACGACAGGTATTGAATGCTCAGGTAAAATCGCTGCTATAGAACATTTTATTAGACTGATTTTGTGGGTCTCGCAGGACTCAAAAGTCATCCCAGTTGCCCACAGGCTTGTGCTCTTTCCAGGACTCAAAGTCGGTAAGCTCCTCTTTGGTGACTTTGGGGAAATACCTGGAATCGATTTCGCTTGTGACATCGGGTATCCAAGGCGCCGGCATCGTTCTCTGTGTGAAGGAGTCCCAGTCAAATCGGGCGAGCCACTTTTCCTGTCGAACATCCAGCAGTGAACCCGCTATCATTGATGCACGCTTCTCTGGCTGACGCTGGAGCAACGCTAGGACTATCGATTTCCAGTCAGGATCACAATCTGGAGGGAACGAAATGTGGCCTTGCAGAATGTTTCGGCACACTGCGAGGTGATCTTCGTCAGGGGACGAGAACGGTGAGTCACCCACAACCATCTCGTAGATAAGAATGCCGAGACCCCAGCAATCTACAGCCACGCTGTGTCCGATACCTAGGATAATTTCCGGGGCCAGGTACTCTGGTGTGCCGCACAGTGTGTACGTCTTGCCGGTCAACTTCTTCGCAAACCCAAAGTCTACGAGCTTGGCGTAGCCGCTAGAATCCAGCAAAATGTTCTCCGGCTTCAAGTCGCGATAGATGATGTTGTGTTCATGTAAGTACTCGAGTGCCTTGATGCAGCAAGCAGCGTAGAAGCGGGAATCAGTTTGAGAGAGCAAGATTGGGAGTCCTGAGGGAGTGACAATGCGGCGGAAGAGTTCTCCACCCACCAGGAGCTCCGTAACAAAGTAAATCTTCTTCTCGTCTTGCAGAGTGGCGTAGCACTTGAGAAGGAACGGTGAATCAATCTGAAGCAACAACTTTTTCTCGCTGTAGATGTGGTGTGTCTGCCGGAGCTTCTCCAACCGCGACTTCCACATTTCCTTCACGGCTACGAATCGCCCCGTAGGAACATGTTTGGCCATATGCACCACGCCAAAGGACCCCATACCGATTGCGCAGATGTACCTCAGGCTGGACAAAGTGATGCTATGCGCAAAAAGCTTGTCACTGCTGACGAGTTCTTTTTGCCTTGCCAGATCGTACAGGTCATCCTTGACGGACTCGAAAATATTGTCGAAGTCGCGGCTGGTAAGTGCAAAGCACTCCACTTTTGTGCAAGCAACAATCGATGCTGGTTGACGACGTCGGTCCAAGATGGCCAACTCGCCAAAGGTGTCTCCGGGCAGAATACGAGCGACTTCTAGTGGCGGAGGTGACGAGAGCTCCGCGCCACCGTTCAATGAAGCAAATTTGTGCATCGGAGACGGAGGACTGGACGAAGCCGAAGCTGCTGACGATGATCGGGACTTGGGCTGCTGGAGCATTTTTGCTTCGCCCTCCTTTAAGATGTAGAAGGTGTCTCCATCATCGCCCTCGTTGAGGATCGTTTCACTAGGCTCGAAGTGAACAATGCGTGCCGAATCCAACAACTTCTTCTTGAGCGCATAGGGAACCTTCTTCATCACGGTGATACTCTCCAGCGTACGTAGCATTCGATTGTAGTCTAGTACCTGCTGCAGCGGACCCAACAACGAGGTGAATGTTATCTGGTCGAGCGCAATCACAAGAACATCAGTTTGGGCGACGACAGTAGCAGATCGCGGCTCGGCCGACAACAACGCGCGCTCTCCAAAGTAGTCACCCTCTTTCAGCTCGACCTTTCCAATGGCAGCACTTCCACTCCCAATGTCGGTGCACACAACAGTGCCAGCTTGAATCATGTACATCACACGTCCAGGTTCTCCCTTATGCACGATCGTATCACCTGGACGGTACTGCAACGAGTAGACGGAAGTCGCCACCACCTCCAATTGTTCCGCAGTCAAGGTGCTCAACAGCTTCACCTTCTTGAGCGCGTCCAGTGAGCTTTGATACGTTTCGAGCGATCGCTGAGCAGCGATGTATCGGAAGTACTTTCCTGGCAGTGCGAACAATGAACCAGCGACCTTGGGGTCCGAGATGACGGTGGCTGTCCGCTTCGCTCGGTAAATTAATCCGAGCTCCCCAAAGGTAGAGCCTACGACGAGCCGGTTGATGGTGTGCCCGTCGTTCGCCACTACGTCGAATCGACCTGAACGAACGACGTAGAACTTGTCGCCGATCTCGCCCTCGTTGATCACGGTCTCTCCAGCTTTCACCTCTTGCACGAACATGCACGTCGCCAGTGACTGGAGCTGCTCAGTCTGCATACACGAGAAGATCACGTTCCCTCTCAGTGCAGTCACAACGATTTCCTGCTCTTCCGGACGAAGCTGGGGCCCGTCGGTAGCGCCACCTTGCTGGATCAACAGCGTCACCTCTTCACTATCAACCACATCAAATCCAGCCGAGTCGCGGATGTTCGGTCGACGGAAGCGAACCATCTCCGACAAGACGCCTTCGTGCACTTGAGCTACACTTGGTGTCTTTGCAAAATGCACAGACTGTGATGCATCACTCGCATCGGGGTTTTCATCGGCGAGTTGTCGTTGCACGGAGCTCACGCAGCCCATGGTCACCGAAGCACGAGGACGGAACTTGTCGAGCCGAAAACTTCCTTAGTGATGCTGGATGAAGCTGGAAATTCGACAATGAACATCTCAGTTCACGAGCTGAGCTCGGCCATCTCACGAAAGACATCGTTGTCAAGGCCACCGAGCCATTGACGAGCTCAACGCGGATCCGTTTCGCCCCTATTTCGAGTAGGGTGGTGGTGGTGTCGGCGGCATCGCATCACGGTGTCCCGTCGCATCAGCTCAGGCCGTTCCGATCCAGTATCTCGCATCAATTCGATCGATTTCTCGCCATCTGAGGCTCCATGCATCGATTAGGCGTCCGCCACGCAGAGGTGGCCGTGATCAGTGACGAGCTGATCAAGAAGGTGGCCTGCGCAGACCTGGACCCGGCTAACAACAATGCTATCAATGAGGCCGATCAAAGTGTGGACTTCATTAAGCTCCAGACGCTGTCGCTGTCGTTCCAGAACATTTTCAAGATGGAAAACCTCGAGACGCTGCGTCACCTCGTCAAGCTGCAGCTCGACAACAATGTGCTGCAGGAGATCGACGGCATCGGCCATCTCGTCCATCTCGAGTGGCTCGACCTGTCGTTCAACAACATTTCCACTATCAAAGGTCTTGAGAACCTCGTGGAGCTCACGGACTTGAGTCTGTACAACAACTGCATCTCCAAGCTCGAAAATCTTGACACACTCAAGGAGCTGCAAGTAAGCAGAAGTTGTCGTTGTACCAGAGACAATTTGCATCTCCACTGATTTTTTGTCTCGACAGGTTTTATCGATAGGCAACAACTTGCTACCGTCAACAGAAGGGTTGTTGTACTTGAAGTGCCTGGAAAAGCTGCGTGTGCTCAACTTGAGTGGCAATCCTGTATGCTCCGACCCCGAGTATCGGCCGTGAGTTACCATTGGAGTCGATAGTATTGTTCAGAAAGCTAACAATTTCGTGTTTGTTCGTTCGTGTAGCTTTCTGCTAGCCCATTTGGAAAAGCTTCAGTATCTGGACTATGCGCTCGTTGACGAGAATGAAACAGTTCAAGCTCGCGAGCAGTACCAGGATGAGCTGGAAGAACTGAAGGAAGTGAAGGCAATCGAAGATGCCGCGCTTGCAAGGGAAGCTGAACAACAGAAGTACTTGAGCATGCTGAAGGATGCAAACGTGATCATTCTTGAGGTCAGCCATCGCTGCTTGATAGCACTGGAATCTTACTGCTCCTGACCGTTGTGCTCGATTGTTTGCCGAAAGACTTTGTTGACCGACATGTTCAAGGAGGACACCGAGATGAGCAAGATTGAGGTATTGCCTGGGCTGCGCAACATCATCGACGACTACACTGAGAAAGCCAAGGCAGCTGCAGAAGATGTGAAGCTCGTTTTGTTGGAGAAACACTCAGGTCTGACGAAAGAGGTGGACGGATTCAAGGCGACGTACGAGAAACTCCAGTCTGACGCTCAAGAAGCAAGCATTCGGGCAGTTGAAAATCATCGTCGTACAGCCAAGCAACTTCTAAAGCAGGCTGTGGCTGTCCACAGTGCTGCAGCATCGGATGCAGACGGATCGGGCTCTGCAGCAGGTCTTCAACTTCTTCATGACGCGGAAGTTTCCAGTGAAAAATTACACAACGAGCTCATGAACCTCGAGTCAGACGTAGTGGAGACGGCGCAAGAGTTAATCACTGCCATGGAGAGTTCTATCGAGGCTGTAGGATCGGAGGCGCGGGATATCGCTACGGAGCATTTCCGAACGATTGAAGTTCTCGAAAACAATTTCTTCGAGAATGTCAGCCAGCTAGCGGTAACGTTACTCGAGAGAATGGCATCGGACGACGGGGAAGATGACGATTACTTGACCGATGAGTGCCGCGCAATCTTAAACGACCGCGACGCGCTGAACAATGCCATCAACGGGTCACACGACATCCACATTGGCAAACTGCTTGCCCAGGAAGATTCCATGCGCGAACAAAGTCTCGCAAAGGTGGCTGAGATTGTCAAGGGTGCTAAAGAACAGGAGTGGTCTCGCAACCGTGCTCGTATCGCCGAGGTGCTACATATCAAGGAGAAGCACTTGGCCGAAATCAACCGAGTACGCGACGAGATCAACCGCGTAGATGAGGAGTTTTACTGAAGCTAGTACAACGGTCATGACGAGCTCAAGACAAGTGACAAGTTAGCTAAGCATACGTGTAGCTTGCCATAGTAAGGAAATAATTTCGGTCGTGAACCATGGTTCTGCTGATGATGAATCCCCGTTGTCGACTAACGTACCAACGCGTGAGATGGAGAGCTCCAATTACAACTGAGAGAGGCACACAACACATAATGAGTCGCTGGAAATCACCACGTTGTAGGGAATTTGGGACTCCAAACAGCCAGAGCGACGCACGAACTCGTGGTCGCTCTGACCAACTGTCTCTACTCCATCTAAGCTGTCTTCACGTCAGTGTGCGCGGACACTACGCAGCCCGGCACCTTGAGGAACGAGTCGAAGTCGTACTTGACGTCCTTCGGGCAGCAGCTCCAGTACTTGCTGGCGTCGTGGAAGACAGGCGCGCCGGCGTGGTGCCTGCACGACGCCTCAGTGTTCTCGGCCACTACGTACTCCTGCTGGCAGCCGTAGTTGACGCAGTTTGCCTTGCCATCCGTACGCTTGGGGGGCGGGGCCTGCTGGCTCTCCTTTGCCGCCGAGACGGCAGTCACGGCGTCCGGATTTTTCTGGTTGTAGTCGTCGATCGACTTGAGCGGAGCCGCCGGCGGGGCAACAGCACCCGCAGAGTCGGCCGCGTTCTCGGCCGCAGCCACCGTAGGAGACGCCGCAAACTGCGCGTTGGTGCCCACAGCCGAGTGGCGGCCCACGATGCACGGCTCGATCTTCTCGAAGTCGTCCCAGTCGTACACCATCTTGGACGAGCAGCACTGCCAGCCCTTCTTCATGTCGTGGAACAGCGGCGGCAGACTGTGGTGGCGGCACGCCTGGTCGTTGTTCTCCTCCTCCAAGAACTTCTTCTGGCAGCCGTGGTTCTTGCACTGCAGGAGCTTCTTGTCCGACGTAGCGGCCGCAGCACTCTCTGCTTAGCAGCAAAAAAACAACTAGCAATGAGCGCCGTCTTCAGCAGCAAAATAAACTGCGAAACCTACTCTGAACGCGGACGGGTTTGAGCGTGGACGCGCCGGCCTTGAGGAACAGGTCGTCGTACTTGTGCACCGCCGTGTGCAACAGCTCGTCGCCGAACAGCAGCGCGTCGCTCTTCTTCTCCAAGTGCATCTGCTCACCGTCCAGTTTGTTTTCGGGCTTCTTGTTGTTGTAGTGCTCCACGAAGAACTGCCACAAGCAGGTTAGAGGATCAAAAGAATTGTTCGAATATTCCACCCGTCAGCGCACCTCCTTAAGGTAGTCCACCGTGTGGCCCGCCCACTTGGACGGCAGCGTCATCTTGAGCGTCAGCGTCTGCGCCTCGCTGCCCTCCTCGTAGTGCATGTACACCTTCTTGGGCACGGCGCCCTCGATCTTGGCCGGCGTCGTCATCGCCGCTAATCCAATTGCTGAGTGAGGTCGTAAACGATGTCCACCACATCGTATCTGCGTACACCACACCAATTTACATGTATGCCACCCCAACTTCAATTTCAAACTTGCTGCGCGCCCTTTCCCGACCATCACTCCTGCTGCCATTCCGCAATGCGCGGCAGCGAGAGGAGCCTCATGGTGCCGTCTCCTCTTCCTGCAGGCGGCTCCGCTCTCTCTGACTCTTTGTACATGTGGCCAGTGCTTTGCAGGCCGGACGAACGCGGTGCTGGAGCTGGCCAAGCGCCTGCTGCAGCGCGACGACGAGTGGCAGGACAAGTGCGCGGCCTTGACGGAGCTGCGCCAGCTGCTCGGCGCCTTCTCGA
>JAHWLE010001288.1:0-12511 GCA_024679135.1 Phytophthora foliorum
GAGCGAGATGGTCACGTCGCCGAAGGGCGTGGCCACCGTCTTGCCGGCCGAGCGCGAGGACGCGAACAGCACCAGCTGCTGCACCGGGAACTGGAGCGTGGCCAGCACCGAGATAATCTCGATGCCCACGGCGCCCGTGGCGCCGCAGATGCCGACCGTCTTACCGTGGGGCGTCGTCATGGCCAGTGAGTGGATCAGGAATGCGATTGGGATTCGGACTGCTACACGGCGCTCTATTCGGGTGCGCCACCCGATCGCGCATTCTTGTGGTACGTGACGCGCCCCAGTGACGTCTCCCACGAACTTAAATCGCACTTTAACAACAGATCGTACTTATAGTACGTTCAGCTGTACTGACCTATTTTTCGTATTAGATACACTATTTTTCCGTCAAGATACGATTGTGTTAAGTACGCAACCGGTCGACTAGGTACGAGTTGAAGTCACGTCGGATTCCGTCTCTTCATACAGCAAATCGCCTCCCAAGACGAATAACATGATGCTCGCTATTACTGCCAAGCTCCGCGCGCCGCGCCTCGTCACACGCGCGCTGTCCTCTGTGGCCGAGCCGCTGGTGCTCGTGGAGAAGAAGGAAAAGTACGCGGTCGTGCGCATGAACCGCCCGCCCGTGAACTCGCTCAACACGGCGGTGAGGCAAAGATCCGGTACTCTACGTTGTCATAGAACTGACTAATTACGTTATCCTATCCGTTAGTTGCTTCACGAGCTGGACGCGACCATCAAGAAACTCGAGGACGACAAGAGCGTGCGCGGTATCATCCTTGCGTCCTCCAGCCAGAAGGTCTTTTCGGCGGGCCTGGACATCATGGAGATGTACCAACCACAGGTAGACTTTCTTGACATGTGCAATAAACTGGTACGTTACGTTCTCACAAGTGCTGCAATTCCTTGCACACAGCCGGCCAAGATCACCAAGTTCTGGACGGCGCTGCAGGATCTGTACCTGCGTCTATACACGACGCGGCTGGCTGCAGTCGCGGCCATTGAGGGCCACAGTCCGGCGGGCGGCTGCTTGCTGGCCATGTGCTGCGACTACCGTATCATGACGAGCGGCAAGCCCATGATCGGCCTCAACGAGACGCAGCTGGGCATCGTGGCCCCCACGTGGTTCCGGGACACGTTCGTCAATACAATCGGCCACCGTCAGGCCGAGAAGATGCTGGGACTGGGACTGCAGGTGGATGCTACCAAGGCCAAAGCTATTGGCCTGGTCGACGAGGCCGTGGCCCTTGAGGAGGTTTTCCCTCGTGCGGAGGCTGCCATGGCCAAGTGGCTGGCCATTCCAGGTGCGTCCGCTGGTTTGGGTTTTGTGTGTGGTAGGGGCTGACTTTGTTGTTGTGTTTGTAGATATGGCGCGAGTGAAGACGAAGCTGCTCATGCGTCAGGAGACCGCGGACCGACTGCTGGCTATTCGCAAGCAGGACCTGGAGGCTTTTACGGACTTTGCGCAGACGGACAAGGTGCAGAAATCGCTGGGTATGTACCTCGCTTCGCTTAAGAAGAAGTAAAGGGGTATTCAAACCGCAGGATGGGGCAGCGAAACGATCAGCTACTTCGTGTAAGGCACAAGCCTGATCAAGATTTTTTTCCTTCACTCTTGTTTGCTTGTTGAACTTGGTCGCTGTGCTCATTTGGCCAGCCTTGATTGGCCTCTAATCAGTGCTGTTGTTCGAGACCCCGTGGCTGTTGAGTTCGCTTTGTTCGATCCTCTGCATTAGGAAGTATTGACGGTATCGTACGAGGCATGAAGTTAGAGTAGCATCAATGCAGATTCCGATAACGGAATCGCTCACCGCTTGCAAGTTTGATCTGAAGCTTGCATGTGCTTAGTTCTCTTCATCACCACTTATGTCTGCAAAATCACTGCATAGGTACGACTGTTCTGCCCACCGTGGAGCTCGCAGCGACGGCAGCTTTGCTTCGAATTCTTTGTCGGTCAGGCGCTGGTCAATTGGCGTCGCAAACTCGTAGCTACTGAACACGGGGCCTGCGTACATGGCATCGTTGACGATGAAAAAGCCCACGACTGGGTCGCCAACGCCCAAGTGCAGCACACATCCAGGATCATCGTGTGCATCTGAAGGACAGTTCGTATGTACATCGGCCACCAACACGTCGCGCTTGCATGAGTCCTCGCGACAGTCGTAAAATAACTTGGGATACCACCCGAGGTACTGCGCTGTTCCGCTCCCAAACCTCTTTTCCATCACCGATTTCATGAACGTCACCTGCTCTTCATCCAGTGGCGTCTTCTTAGCTTGGCACACCGTGATGTCTTCGAGTTCCTCCATCGTCGAAGCAAAATTAACAAATATTGATTCACCTCGTGGAAGTGTGTGGACGTCAAACGGACTCAACCGCTGTGCTTCATCCGAAATGCTTTCCATCCTAAGTGCCATTTCGCTCATTCGCCGCCAAAAAAGAGGATACGGATCTACTATCCCGTCAGGGTATTCGCAAGCAATGCGCATTAACGAGCTTTGCGCGGCGTACACTACCGTGTCGTGGCGAAGCTGCGTGAACGACGCAATCTGCGTATTCATTTGACGGTGTTGCCAACTACGGGAGTGAAATGTGGCAGCAGTGTTGGGAGATGGTTGGGATAGTGCACGAAGCGCTCGGATCCACAACGTGCTAATGCTTGTAGTACCAGAATCCTTGCCTCGTTCGTCATGGACGTCAAACTCGTCGTCGATCATCTGACGCAGTGCCATAAGGTTCGAAGCGAAGGGGGTCCCGTCTCGACGTGAAACAACTTCTGGTGCGTCACTCGCGGCGTTTTCACCTGCAGGGCCTTGCGTCTCCATACGATCACGAAGTATTTGAGCTGCCTCGTTATTGCCGAATAAAGTAAAGGCAATGTCAACAGCACTCGGGATACGGCGTGGCTGCGTTATCTCATCGTGCACAGCTTGATCGTAGACTAGTCGCGAAAATATGAACGCACTCCACACAAAGCGTTGACCGAACAAGGCGAACGAAGCAGGAGCTGCTTCCCCAGCCGATAATTTTGTAGCAAGCCGAGAACTTATCCTCTTTTGAGCGATTTGTTGCTGCAGATTCAAGGAGTAAATTGTGAGTACCTTCATCACCAGAAGCCTCTGTATTGGGCGTTTCAAGGATCAACTTGCTCATTTCTGCCGAGAGAAAGCAAGCCAGCTCGTTCACCGAGACTGAATCAGTTCCCAAGCCGGAATCGGCAACCAGAGACAAAATTAACGAGTCAACTTTTGCAACGCTGTCCATGACGTCCGATTCCTGCATACAATGCACCAAAATGACTGCGCACAACAACTGGTGACGGTCATTGTCCTCGATCTCCCCGCCAGCGATACGAAGATCAACCGTGCCGAGCCACATCATCGCACGGAAGTAATTCTTCAGACGTTCCGATTTTGTGTAGTGCCCTCGTGGTTTAAACTGCGAGAAGTCAATCGTACGTGGGGCTGAAAACATATCGATGTTGACAGTTCGTTCAGCATGGATGGCTGCCCACAGAGCTTGCAGACTTTCACTTTCGTCTAAGAGCTCCCCCTGCAGTAAACTCAGCCCCATAGTGAGATAGTTCTTACAATCCTCTACAGACTTGGCGGTAGAACTCTGGTATTTGGAGGTATGAGTTGCCATCTCTTCGCATTCGGATAGGGCTGCATCCAGTATTGTGTAGAGAGTTGGAGCTAGACATTCCGTCTCAATTACCACAAGGAACGCGTCAAAACTGCGGTGCCAGGCGTGCAAGATGGAGTCCGCTGTCACAAACACCGGCAAGCCGTCCGTGTGCAGTTGATAATAGACATCTCCGAAGCTCTTCGATTGCATGCGCTCCGACACAACTATGCCATTTTCTGCCAGTTTAGCCTTCTCTTCAGGGTCTAGGCGGAAGTCGTAGCGCCGGTTCTTCTTCAGCGGATGATGATGATGATTAGATCTCAGAATTTGCAGCAAATATTCGACTCCATGGTGCTCTTCAATCTCTTCCCGCCTTCTCTTCATTGCTTCTCGAGCTTGCACTGGATCCGTGTCGAACAAGTCGTAAAACTTGCACTTCTCCAACTCAATACGATTATCCTCTGCGGAGACGGGCAGCGGAGGGTATTGCTCGACCAGGTCCTTCGATGTCAATGCTGTGCCACTTCGCTTCAATGCAGCCGTGAAAGTTTTCACGACATCCCAACCCATTGTCTCCGGTACCAAGTTGTCCTAAATCTTCTCTCAAAGCTTTTTGAAGAATGTGGAACAATAAGTACGACGACGCCCTCAAGTAATTATTGATGGTTTCTGACTTCTCTTTTCCAGTTTTTACTTTGAAAGGCTGAAAGTCATTACGCAGATCAATACATATACGCAAGAACAGGACATAATATCTCTTCTCAGATCAGTGAGTACAGAGAGCACACCACACCCTGCTTTTGACACAGTTTTGCTTTGTCTGGTTACGACACTTGCAACCTCGGACACTCACCACTGCTTCTTAGTGGTGAGCGAACATGTCCTGGAACACGCTCACATAAACGCTAATCCCGTGCAGGAATGTTTCCTTGGACAGACTTTCGTTGTGCTCGTGGAGCAGGATCTCCGTTTGCTTCATAGGAGAGAACCCAATCGCCGGCACACCTACCTTACGGAGAAATCGACTGTCGGTAGCCGCAGGAAATATCTCCGTTTCCAGAGTTTCACCGATACGAGTGCACGACTTTTGGAAAAGCTGCCACCACACGTTGTCGGCATCCAAAGACGTGACGTAGTGTTCATGCATTGGATCCGTCCACGAAGCGAATTCCCACGAAACGCCCTCAGCAGCACACCATTCATCCAGTTTTGCTTTCATCGCTTTCAGATCCATTTGAGGCGAAACGCGGATATCAAAGCCGGCAATGGCTTCCGTAGGAATCACATTAAGAGCATGCGTTTTGCCTCCATCCTGTGAAACCCCACTCTGCAGCGCCGTGATATTGACCGTCGTGACATCTCCAAGCTTTTTCTTCTTCATATCACCGTGCTTGCACCCGCTGTCAGCACCAAGTGCCTGCTCTTGCTCATCACGGAAAGCTAGCGCCTTGTTGCAGATGTCGACGATCTTTGAAGTAGCCGTGTTCTTGATAAACCGGCTGCCGTGGCCCGTGGGGCCTTCAGCTTTGACGTACACCCACCACGGAGATCGTTCACCGTAGAACACCGTGAAGGCGTCACCAGTGTTAGCCAATCCCTCATCAAATGCGAAGGCAACGGGCATGATCGCCTTAAACTGCTCGCTCTCCAGAAACTTCCCCATCCCCTGAGCTCCACCGATTTCTTCGTCTGGGACAAAGAGCAGGTAAACATTGCGCTTCGGTTTAAACCCCGAAGCCATGAGCGTGTGCACTGCTTCCACGTATTGGATACACACACTCTTCATATCTTGAGTGCCTCGACCGTAGATGCGGCCGTCTTCCAACACTTTTGCCTACTCGACAAAACAAAGTTAGCCCCTCCAACGTAGCAATGCTATAAAATATAACAGCACCCACCTCGAACGGGTCCAACTGCCAGTGCTCAGCTATGGCCGGTACCACGTCGTAGTGCGAGTTGAGGATAATCCCCGGGAGCGTTGGGTCCCCCCCCTGCCACGTCCCCAGAACGACGGGTTTGTTCTCAACCGGAGAGAAAACTTGCACCGGAAGACCCACTATGACATAATAAAACACAGTGTAAACGCCCATTTCTCAAAGCAAAGCTCCGAAAGCCACGTACGCTCTTCCAGGTATCCACGCAGCCATTCCGCACACTACAGGTAGTAAGTATTGCAGTAATTAATACCCTCCATACACGAATTCAAGAGAAACCTTCCCCCGACCTGTTCGTAACTGCCGCTGGGGCCTTCGGCGCTCACCGTGCGCAGGCGAAGCAGCTCTAGGAACCTCTCGACGGGGTCCTTCCAGGTCATTTTGCGAGTTTTTTTTCAAGTGACGTATTATGTCACTATTGGAAGCTCTATGTCACTATTTACGTATCTCTCTCTACAAGAACAGTTGATTGGTGTAACCCTCTCTATAAGAGTAGGGTACCATTTCCAATGGAGGATACTCGACGTGCCATCCGCGACGGCCGCCGACTGGCCGATGAAGGGCTCTACGCTGCTGCGACGGAGGCCTGGAAGGCGGCGCTGAGTGGCGCGTATGCTCTGCAGGACTATGCGGGGATGTTTGTGCTTTCTAGCAACATTGGGGAGGCCTGTGTGCAGATTGCAACGCGGTCGAGGGACCGATCGAAGGCTGCGGAGCTGCTGCGCGAGGCGACGGAGCATTTGGACTACGCGCTGCAAGTGGTGGACCAGTGCTCGCTCCGGCAGGTGCTGGGCGGATACAGAGCGTTGTATCGCAGTGTGCGGCGCGTGGAGACGGCGAGGAGGAAGGCGAAGAAGCTGATGGAGGCGGTGCAGCAGGTGGAAACCAAGAGGTCGTGTTCGACGTGCGGAGTAGCGGGTGGAGACGTTGTGCTGGACGAGAACGACGGGTGCTACTACTGCAGGGCGTGCTACGATGAGTATTATGGCGCTGTGGAGGCTGAAGTTGCTGCGGACGAAGATGGAGAAGGTGGTGAAGCGGATGAAGACCTGGTTCGTGGAGAGAGTGAGGTGGATGCTGGTGGAGAGCTGGAAGAGAAGGAGCAAGACGTGGGGTTACGTCAGGATGATGAAGATGCTGTTGTTGCGCTTGCGTCGGATCCGACGATTGAACAAGTTGAAGTTAGACCGGTACTTGCAGGTAGAGACGAGCGGCCCCAGGAAGGTGTTCAGGAACGAATTGAAGAGGCCAAACCAGATCGCCTTCGATACGAGCGTGTAGAGCTGGGGTCACTCGCAGATTTCTTGGCGGGGAAGGTCCATATCGAGGACGAAATGGAGCAGCAGATTGAGATCCCGCAGATCGAAATTGCACGAGATACGCTGGTACTGTCATCCGCTGAGGCCAACTACACAGACAATACTGTCGACGAGTCCGTAGCAGACATTGACGCTCCGAATGAGGTGGCCTGTGAGACCATACCAGCCGTACCAGAGGCTTCAACACCCTCGCCTGACGCGGAGGATGCAACACGCGCAAAAGAAGAAAAAGTAGTGGTGTTGGGCGAGGATTCAGCAGAGACTGTGACTGACAAATACGAGTACTCTATCGCCGAATTGCTAGAGTTTCGGCAGCATTCGCCAAACGACTGCCCCGAGGCTCTTTTGGCTTCCCCCGTGCGCGATGACGGCACTGCCCCCACACCTGCTCGTAATAAGCCCAGCAATTCGCGCAAGAAGCCCAAAAAGACCGCGAGGTAAGCGAGTGCCTGTTGCGTGTTGAGTGCCTGTGCCTCATTCACTGAACCCGGATTTCGTGTTGCCAGATCAGCAGCCTCACATAGGCAGAACGAGACGGAGCCAGAAGAGGCCGCTGGCACGCCCTCCATCTCGCTACTACCCACGCTGGACATGGTCGACGCCATGCGCAAGGTCCTCGACGAGCAACGTCAGACGGACAGCGATGCCGCATGCGACAACGCGGCTGGGACAGCAGGACTTTTTGACGCGCCCTCTGGCTTGTGTTGCCAATAAAGACGCATGTACGAGTGATTGTTTGAGAATTGGCCGTGAGTGCTGCTCTGAAAACGACAGTTAAACTTGCAGTTGTTGCCTTTTTGATTCCGTAATCTGCTTGATCACGCTTGTAATTGTTTACAAAGAAGTCGGTTACAAAAACGCGCACCCTCGCCTCTCGAATATTCTGTATCGCAGGCACACGAGTGATGGTCCCTCCGCGCAAAGAACGAAGCGCGCACAGACAACAGGAAGCGGTAAGAGAGACCCAGCCACCCTCGCTACAATCTTCAACGCCAGCTCACCGCGATGGAGGACCAAGAGGCCACGAGCGCCGAGCTCACGCGCAGCTTCCTGTCCTTCCGCATGCTTAAGGAGGTGCTGCAGTCCACCAACATCAAGGACGACGAGGAGGTGCGGCGCCTTTACCTCTCAACTCTTATATCCCTACTCCAGGGCGCTAACATATTTGTGGGCATGCTTATTTTAGGCCGTCATGGTCACGCGTATGTGCGTGGACCCGCGCCACGTCGAAGAGTTCGAGCGCCTGCTGCGCATGATCCTCAAGAGCACACACACTGTGGGCCACGTGTCCACGTGCGTCGTGCGACCGCCGCCCGGAGAGTTCACCTACACGTCCATCGTACGTGGTGCCTAATTGGAGGTACCTTTAAATTAGGGACGCCATGCCTAATTTATGCATTTTAGGTCAAGTACTCGGGACTGCAGGCCATGCGCCAGATCTACCCGTCCACGGTGGAGAGCGGCGTGGACTTTTACAAGCTCCTGGCAGCTCGTGACTCGCTGCTGCTGGAGCCGCCCACGTACCAGATTGAAGCAGGTTTCGGCACGTGGATTGAGTCGGACGGCAACACGAAGCCGATGAGGGGCGACGACCCAGAGGAGGACGAGAACCTGGTGTACCAGAGTGTGCCTGGCCCATGCTGCAACGACTCGTGTGAAAATCCGCACGGACTGAACGTGCGCGCGTCCTTCGTGGCGCCGACCAAGGATTTCCAGCTTTTCCGACCGCGGTACCAACGAAACAACAAGAAGGGAGGACAGAAGAACCTCCGATGCTTCCCGTGCTGTCGGAATGGACGCCACGTGAGCTCGGGTTTCTGCGGAGATTCGATCAGAGTGCACGTGGCAGTGAGTCGTGTGACGGAGTCAGGCGGTGTCAAGATTTGCCCCATTCAGACGACCCGCCCCGCCGTGCTGGCCTTCGCGCGTTTCCTGAACCTTGAGGGCACGTTTGATCAGACGGTATCGGGGCCAGAGGTCTTCCCCGGACAGACTATTGAAAAGACAGATGTACTGGCGTGGGTGCGCGACAAACAGCACCCGATGAACCCACTGTTCCCAGGTATTTTGCGTGGTGCCGCCATGGAAACGTCGTCACAGTCTGCAATTTTCGAGTTTAACGCCGAATGCAAGGCGTGGCATTATGGTTGGACGGCTCCACGTGGCCAGGGACTTTCCGGTAGTGATGCACAACACGTGCTTGAGGTGTTGTTCATGAAGCCCATGGGCTCTTACATGTATTGCCTCGAGCGTCTGCGCTCCGACGGCTTCTCCATCTACTCTAGTCGAAGGGCCAGCCATGCTGTCATCAAGCCCGAAGTCGAGGCTTTCGAGAACCAGGAGACCATCGACGACAGAAACCTGAAACGAAAGCGTACGGTACGTGCAGAGGCGGCCTCACCTTCAGTTCGTGCATTAATGCCCCAGCCCCCAGCCTCACCGGCATCCACGGTAGTGTCAAGTTGTGCTTCCAACTCTCCTATCGTATCCCCTTCTAAAGAAGATATGGTGTACGGTCGCCGCCCGAGCGTGTCCTCTGCTATGTGCCCAGCTGCGCCCCCTACGTCCACAGGCTTTGTGGACATTTCGTCGCCGATGACGGATGTACCGCCCTTCAAGATGGAAAACCTTTTTGGCTCGGTATCTTCGCCGATGGCGGTTTGCCCTCCGTCATCGTCTGTTCTTGTGGACAGCGCATCGTCGGGTTTTGACTACCGTGGACTCGATAATTTGATGTGCAGTGGAGGCATGATTCAGAACCAGACCCAGCAGCAGCAGCAGCAGCAGCAAATGCTGATTAATCAGCAAAACCAGCAACTTCAGCAGCACCAGCGTGAACAGCAAGAATTGCTGCAGCACCAGCAGCAACTTATTCAACAACTTGCGGCGCAAATGATGATCAGCCAGCGACAACAACAGCAGCAGTTACATGTGGATCACTTGCAAGTTCCTGGAGGCCTCCAAAGCCATTCGCTCTTCCAAGAAGAGCAGCCCGCTCGCCGAGTTGTTTCGACAGACGAACTTCCCTGGTCAGAGCTTTACAATCTGTTCGATCCCACTCCGTTGTCCCCAGCTAGCACCGACGACGACCCCGACCATGACGAGGAGAGCCTGCCAAGCCCTGGCAACAGCCCGGCTCCCTCCTCAGCTGCTGGTTCGGGGATGGCTTCCCCCTCTGTGGCACCTACGCAGCAGACCATTTTGAATTATTTATAATATAGTTCAGGGGAAATCCTCGAGCCTGCCGCTACAGTGGAGTGAATGCACGGGGAGAGGAGGCCAGGAGTCTTCAAGACGCAGAGAGCTGAAGCCGAATCGCACGAGGAGGATCGGAGCGCAATATTCCCGAGCTGCAAGATGCAACTCAACATGCTGCTCGTATTTTTGGAGTATTTTTTTTCTTCGTTTAGCTACTTAGTGTGTGAACGTTGTGCATGGACTGTGAGACGATAGCAATGGGTATATGCAGAGACCATTCGTGTAGGAACCTCACGAGAGAGTAAGAGCAGTATCAACAAACGAAACAAGACGTGCTTTACGATGCGTTCATTTATCTTGCATGCGTCGCACTTCGAAGTACAGTGTATAAAGCTTAAGCAAGGCCTACAGCAACAGAAAGGTATCCACAGACGCCCGATGAATCAAAATCCGCTATATTATAGTAGAGACTGGAAAGCGAAGGCTTTCAGGTGCCCTCTGTAATATCCTGTCCATAATAGATCATCCGTTCACTTCCAATAAGAAATTAAGCTGAAGAGCGCCTTATTCCTGCAAGCAGCAGACCCGAGCGCCATAGCATCCGCTGAGCCGCGTTGACCTCGCTACGAGCACATTGGCACTTCTCTCCAGGCAATAAGCTTGACTGTAACCTCCCGCCATCATGTCGCCGCAAACTCCTTCGCATGAGCCATACACCAGCCCTTGCGCTGTGCCCACTTCAGACATTTGTCAACCTTACAGCGCACGCCGCCGCCATGTGTACGACACAAGTGCTTCAGATGGGCCTTCTTGTTGCAACCCTCAACAGCACAAAACTCACCACCACCGTGTGACTTGCATAGACCCTTTGATTGGGCCGCACGCACACAGCCTTCTCTTTTGCAACGAGAGCCACCACCGTGCGCGATGCACAGCCCGCGGCTCTGACTGTTCTTCGTGCATCCCTCAAACACGCACTGGTGCGCACCGCCATGCTTCTTGCACTTTTGATGCGATCGAGCTCGGTTCTGGCACCCTGGGAACTCGCACTGTCGACTACGCGGACGTTTTCCAGCCTTGGTTGCGTCAAATGCAGTTATTGTTGATGTAACTACAGTTGTTGTCGTCGCAACTCCGCTAGAGGCAATCCCTGCCTGGCTTGACGCAGCTGATGTCAGCATCAGTGGGGGTGGCCCGCTGTGAAAGGACCCCAGCGGTGGTATCGCTCGTTTCGGCTCGATTACTGTGCTCTTTGGAGCACTCCGAAAAATGTTGGCACTGCTACTAGGGGTGAATCCAGTTAGCGTGCCACTACTGATCGGCGCAACCCCACACGCGTCGCCATATCCTCCACGTGATCTCTTTAATGATCGTTCAGACGTATTCTCTGATCCTGTTGTTTCACGGCCCCGCTTCACGAGATATTCTGCTGTAGCAGTTGCAGCTGCCGGCGCGAGCAGCCTGTCCAGTTGCGGCTCTCGATTCCCCGTCGTCATAACTGAAGAACCCAATCCAGCACCAACGCCAGAACCTGTCCTCCTGTCCGTCGTCACCAAATGGTCCACCTTCATCATACTGTTCGCAGCCGACGTCTCAAGCGGGGTCGTAGGTGACGGCCCACCAGTTTCCATGGTATCATTCAGATACGAATCCAGATCCTGATTAAACTCCGTGAGCTGCGGATAATCCATCTTCAACTCGTCGTCCGAGGCCATATACAGCGGCGGCTGAACCTGTGCGTGCTGATCCTGTGCAGTATCGTTTCCATAGTCCATCACACTCCCGCCACTAGGAGCGGGCCAGAGTGAATCAAGCGATGCATCATAGTCTGGCAGAAACGAATCTACACCTGCAAACATGGACGCCCCATTCGGCGACGACAGCCCCGACCCAATCGCCGCTAGACTCGACGTGCTGATACTGTGGCCATGACTAGCACTGGAACTCGAAAGTGCAACACCAGACGACGTCCTCGTCCCATTTCTACCACCAAATCCCCAATTATTGAAATCTGGCAACGGATGGTCCGCCTCCAATGGCGGCGAGGACGGGAACCCAAAAGACGGCGCCAAAAAGCTGCTGCTGTTACTTGGACGAGGCCTTTTCGTAGTGGCGTCTCCGGCGCTGAACAGCAGCGAGTTCGTGGAGCTGTTGGCGCTGCCGCCGCGCTCCAAAAACTGGTGCAAGTACGGCGCCGACGTCGAGGCGTTTCCGCTCGCCTTCATCCTCGGCAACTGGTGCGACATTCCTGCAACCTGCGCGCCTCTGTGATGTCGGTCGAAGTTGCCCATGAACTCCCCTTTCGCTTTCCCAGTTTTGCGCGGGTTGTGGTTAGTTGAAGTAGGGGCGGAAGTTGCCGTGGGGTGCCAGTTGGCGGCGTCGCCCCACGTGGACGGCAGCGCCCACGGCTCGTCGGTCTGGCCGAAGAGC
>JAHWLE010001289.1:0-12508 GCA_024679135.1 Phytophthora foliorum
CCATTATTAACATGTAAAATCCTATCACGGATTCTGTCATTTGCCATATGGTAGCGTTTTCATCCGAGACGATGGAACCTTGCAAGGCTGTTCGGGTTTCGGGACGGCACAATTCACCATCTCATCAGGACCTGGAAGTGGTGGTGATCATAGCGATTTTTTTGTACATGTACTCAAGTACAGTACACTGTATCAATCGGCGGGGATACCTCAGAATGACCGCAATCAAACGCTTCGACACACTTCGTTTAGCGGCCAACTTCCGCTAAGCCAGCGCAGATTCTGTTCATTTACGATTTATCCTTCGACCGCAAACACGATGAATCTCCTAGCACGCGCCATCATCGCTGTAAGCCTGCTCGTACCAGCGCTAGCCATCAAGATCCCCTACGATCAAGTAGCCCCGTTCGCAGAAACACTTCCTTCGACAACTGAAAATGCTGTTGCTCTCAAGTTCAAGCCCCAGCTCCACATCAGCAATGGATGTCACCCGTACCCTGCTGTGGATGCCGATGGTAATATTAACGCTGGGCTCGGGGTCATCAAACTACTAACTGCCTGCGATGGATCGCCGCTTGGGTCGCAAGTTTACGGTCGTGTGACGACATACGAAGGCATCGTGGCGGTCATGTACGCTTGGTATTTTCCGAGAGACTTGATGATTTCGCCCGTGTGGATTGGACATCGCCACGGCTGGGAGCACGTTATTGTGTGGCTTGACAGTCTCTCCGAGAATGCAGAGATACTATCAATGACACCTCGTTCAATGCTCGGCTACAGCTCGTACTCTCCCCCAGACGCGGATATGGTGGATGGTTCCAGCGTCAAGGTCAAGTATACCTGGTTGATTCAGTCGCAGCATTATCTGAAAGGAACGACAAAGGCAGGAAATTTGCAAGATTTGGTCATGTGGAACAATATGACGAAGTCGGCGCGTACAGCATTGAACCATGCGAGATTCGGTTGGTCAAAATTTAGTTGGTCGAAGGCGCCTATGATCGATGGGGAGTTTGAGGAGCATATCGAGAAAGCCTATCCTTTTTAGCTGAAGACTTTGAACGCCGTGGATTTTCTTCTCAAAAAAGTTAGTGTGGGAGCTTGTTTCTGAAGTAAATATACAGCACTAGTGACAAGTCACATACTAGACTATCAATTGATACACTAGCGAATATCTAGAATCGGTAGTAATGGTGCTCTCGCCGACCTCAATATCTTACGATATTTCAAAAACTTTGACAAATGTTACAAACAACAGCATTGTTTGTCAATATGTTGACGACGGATCTTTTGGCTGAAATCCGTGGAATGGAAGTAGCAATAGCGCTGAAACAGTTCCCGACCTCAGCTGAGCCCGTGCACAGCTATTATAGCAAGGAGAGGGGTCGATACCACGAGTTCCACAAACAAGCCAAGTCGCGACCCACAAAATCGCCAACGGGCACAACATATCCCGTGCGTGGGTGCTGTCGAACACCAAAGTACTCATGGTTACACGCCGGATCAGTACAGTAGTAGGTAATCTGCGGCAACAGGCAACTCCTGGTTGGAACTTCCAACTTGGAAAGGTGTATAAAAGAGAGCAAAAACGGGTACGCTGCTTATGTATTGATTTAGTTTAGTACATGTGTGTAGCACCAAATTGAGCCATTTTGTGTGCAGAATACTTTCCACAGGATGCATTGGTTTGAGTTTGCATGTCTCCCCTTCATTATTTGTACGACCAAAGGTGTATGCGAGTGTATGGGAAACACTGGTTATCCCTGTACAGGCCGATGCACGCATCATGGCCGAGTTCGTCAAGATGGAGAGGTCGTTGAAGCGATCACGGGCGACGTGATCAGGGTCACCGCTGTTCGTCGTCACTACTTAACTAAATATCAGTACATCGATGCCCCTCTCTTAGCGCTATCCTTAATCCCTCCGAAATCGTTTGGTGGTACCCCCTGCGCATAACGAGGGGTACAGTAGCACTGTACGGGGTAGGCATGGTCAGTTCATTCATTTTCCCCAGCACATAGTGTTCGACCACTAACTGTACTACATGTACTAGCACGACTGTTTGCAAACTGTTTGTTATTGTATAGCAAAGCTGACCAAGATGTCCGTGGAGCTAGGCGGTTCTCATTGGTGCATTCTTGACTCAAGCAATGACAGACTGACAAGGCCCCGTGCACCGCCGCCAGCCATCTCACTTCAGTTCTAGCTTGCACGTATTCCCTCTTTATTTCCCAATTGTCAAGCTGCCTACCACTTCACAACCCGCAGGCGAAGCCACACGTAATGCCTTCAATGTTGCTGTTGTTTAGAATTGTCTCCGTGCTTGCGAGTAAGAGAGGGAAACACGGCGTGGAATTCACAACAGCATTGATAAAACCTAGTGCACTTATCTTTCTTTTACTAAACTTGCATCATTCCCTTTTTCTAAGAGCGGTAGTGTAGGTTTTCGCTATTAAAGTGGCCTGGGAACCAGACCACTTTAATAGCCTTGCACAGGTGTCGTTGCAGATTCCCAGGTTGAAAATCTGCAACAGGCTGGGAACTGCAACGACATCTGTGCAAGGCTGGATGCGAAATCATTCTTTGACGGAGCGGATCAGGGATTTGACCTCACCGGTCAAGTAACTTGACTCAAGCTACATGTACAGTATTACTTGATATGTGTACATATTATACTTGACTCTAGCTTCCAGCATTGCCTCGGCATGACCTTGTGCTCATTAATATGGGTGGTGGCATCGGCGAAACCACGAGGCTCTCGTATAGTTTGCGAGGCCCCGCTAGCTCGTAAATACCGCACGACGAATGCATCGATGCCACATACTACTAGGGTATACTGAGCAAAATCCCACCGTTGCAATTTCATTCTAGAGAAGACTACAGTAGTGAGATCAACACACTTTACGCATGTACAATCCTCGAACTGTTCCCTTTTACGAGCACCAACGAGTCGAGTACGGACGCGCAGCACCACTGATCTGAACTTCAGCACCACTAAATTGGGCTTCAGCACAACTGGTCATTTCAGTCTGTATTTACGTTGTTTTGGGTCCGCAGCACCACGAAATCGGGCTTTAGCACCACGGGCTCGGGTTGGCCTAGTAGCAAGCTGTTTTGAAGTTGATAAATTCTTAAGGTATAATATAATCAATTCTCTTGGAGCCAGTATCTACGTCTTTTTGTCTGGTCACACGAGGCGCGCGTCGCCCGACGAAGCTGACTTGAATTCGACAATGTTGCTGTCGTAGAATTTGTCTCTCCACCCCAAGGACTAGTGAGCAAGGCCACAAAGCTTTGTTGTTGATGGTCTGATGCGCCAGTATCGAGAGCTGGTACAGCTGTGTTATTTTGCAGGGAGATGCTGTCGTTGTTCAAGTTGTTGTGGAGTTCTAAATTGTCTTCGGGGCAATTGTGTTGATTTCCTGGAGATTCGTAGCTAGTTGCGTATGAGAGATTAATGTCATTCCATCCAGTAGGTTGACCGTCGCTATCGCTGTTGTCTGCCTGAATATCAATACAGTCTGTACTGATGCTTCTTGGTTCAACATCAGTAGGGAGATGTGGAGTTGGTTAATGCGATTCTGTTTTGGGGATGCACTTTAAAAGTATGTATCCGCTAACAATAGCAACAGAACTGAATTAAGTATAGCAGTTGCGATCGGTGTGTTACTGCACTATCCGAACCCTACGTTGTGGTGCTGAAGCCCCACTTGGTGCCGGAATCCCATTCCGTGGTGTTGAAGCCCCATTCAGAGGTGCTGAAGTCCAAATCAGTGGTGCTTCCGATTTCCCCCCCCAACGAGTCGATGGCAACGACTCGATTACATGCTGCACTTGCTCAAAGTTTGAATGAATGGCTGCAAACATCAGTCACCAGTGAAGCATCACGTCAAATCGCGGGTGATCGAACGAGAATAATCAAGGGGTAAGCTGCTCATGATTACTACATGTAGTACACATGTCCCCGGCAAATTTGCACCCGCAATTAGCTATATACTTCGCACAGATTGTATAAATGTGCATGAGATTTGAAGTGCATTTGCATCTATATGACACCTGTGTGAATCTTGCAACTCACAGTCCTTATTGGTCCCAACTTTGCAGATTTGCCGGGGATATCTGTACATGTATGCCGATTTTCTAAAAGGTGCGGTAGAAAATCACGACGGCCAGCCGTCTATCTGTGGGCTCCCATCTGGACAAGGTTGTCTGTACCTCCCACGGTTCCCACTCGAGGCCTTCATTTCCCAATCTTCAGCAGAATACGACGATGAATTTGCTGCACCTCGTAATTGTCGCCGCGGGCTTGCTCGCCTTCGGCCGAGCCGAAGAGCTGGATTATGACAGTGTGGTGCCGCTCACGGAGACGAAGGCCTCGACCGCCGCATACTCGCTCGCCTTGAAGTTCAAGCCTCAACTCAGAATTGTGAGTGGCTGTCATCCGTACGCCGCCGTCGACTCCGAAGGAAACACAAACGCTGGCATTGGTGTCTTCAGCTTCAAAAGCTGTGAAGGGTCTTCCCTTGGTTCTCAAATTTATGGTCGCGCGACAACCTACGAGGATTCGTATGCCATCATGTACTCCTGGTACTTCCCAAGAGACCGCAAAGGTACTTTCGGCCACCGCCACAGCTGGGAGCACGTTATTGTGTGGGTCGAGAGAACCAGTTCTACGAAGGCTGAACTCGTGTCTGTCTCGGCATCGATTTCGGACAGCGAGTATTTCACGATTACCCCGCCTGACACGGATATGATTTGGGATAATACCAGCGTCAAGATTCAGTACAAGGCAAAGATCTTCAGCCACTACGTAAACGTAACAACAGAGTCCGGTGACTTCCAAGACTTGCTTATGTGGGAGGATATGTCGTCTGCGGCGCGTACAGCACTGAACCTGAACGACTTTGGTAGTGCTACCGTGCCGTTCAAGGAAGACACCTTTCTGGACAACCTCAAGAATGCGTATCCGTGGTGAATAAACATCGGCTTTGATGTTGAACGTTGAATGCTCCTTCTGAGTTTCAGTTGACGTAAGTCCAGCGATTACAGATCCTCGACTTCACCTAGCAGACTGCAAATGACCATCATTTTGGCAAGAGCTGTTTTACTAGTTTGAGGTGGGGTACGCCACTCTTTGTCAAATACTTCCTCCGGTCGAATGCCGGTCAACAAAAAAAACTCCCGGTCTAGTTGATAAAATCACACGAACATGGCGACTCGGTACCTTGTGATCAGTTCCCTCAGAATTTCACAACGCCGATTCGTCGAGTGCTCTTCGGCATCGCGTGAAAACGCTCAATTTTTCCAGCTTTTTCGCCTTCTCGTAATTCAGCACCAACCATCGCGCCAGTTGCCCGACCAGGTATTGGACATTTAGCCCGTCATGTCGTCTGCACGCTCTAGTTGAGCACACCAAATACCTTGTCAATCATCTAGACGCATGTTCGGCGCTTTGGGGGTAACGCTACGCGTCCGTACTACGACTTTAACGGCTGAGAGGCAACGACAGCGATGAATCCGAGTGAAATATGAGCACGTGGTTGAATACATGTAGTTGGCTGCGTTTCACCAAAGGCAGCCACTTAGTTCTCAATGAGACCTCAGTGATCAGCGCTCCAACCTTTCTACTAAGGGAAATGGTCAGTTTAGTAGCTTTTGCCCGTTTAGTAGCTTCGCGAGTTTTGACCAATGGCTAAAATGTAGCCAGTCCTCATGAGATTTTGATTTGTCAAAAACTTAGTAGCACTTTGTGGGGAAAACTTGAGGGCTTTATTCCCATCCAGTTGTTCGGTTCCCGGCTCCAAAAACCGACGTAGTCATCCTTCCCCCACCGTCAAACCACTCACGAGTTGGGCAATCTTCTGCGCCTTGTCGATAAAGCCGCCGCGGCTGACAGGATGACCTGCCTGCTGGCGCCAAAGCACCCACTCACAAATACGATCTTCTGCTTCTTGGGGTGCTAGCGGTGGTGGATCGCGGCGTTTTGGCCTCCGCGGATGTTCTTGCGAGCAGCAGATACGCTCTGCTTTAGCGATCTCAGCGGTATCTCGGTAACCATGCCAGTTGCCTTCAATTGGGACCCGGCAAGCACAGCTTTAGTGGCTGCATCAAGTTCTTCGTCGGTGTAGTTGGTGTGCTGCTCCCCCATTTGACAGCAGTGAGGCCTTGAATTGGGCCACCCGTCACCTACGCTCACGAGTGAACATGCATGCGGAGCTAGCGAACTCTGAGCGGAATGGAATACCTGTAGAGCGCCTGGGTGTACGATTCCGAGACAGTGAAGAAATGCATCCTTGTTTTTTCAGTCCGTGCCAAAGGTAAGAAGAAGCAGCGTAGGAAGACTGGTGGTATGATTTTGACGCGGGAACTACTAGTAGAGAGGCACCCAGCCAAACGAGTGAGCACCAAGCAGGGCAGGCAGGAAATAAAGCGGAAACAAGCGTCGCTGTTGCCCCCATTGCCACCCCCGCTGCCGCATGTGCTGGAGGTGTGGGTGTGACCTGTAGGAGTTGATAAAACTGACCTAAATCGTGAAGTTTTGTCAATATGAAATATATGAGGATTGACCAAACCTAGCCCGAGATAAATTTTGGCGTCGGTCTAGTGGCGTCTTTCATGATAAAGACAAGTCTAAAAGCGCTACTAAACTGGCAAGAGTGCGAAATCGATGCGCCGCAATGCACAAGGAGGGACTGGTGTCTAGCGCTTCTGTTGCGTCCACAAAACTTCTCAACACTCGTGCGTTGTCTACTCTTTTGAACATTGGCAGCGCTTTGTCAATTCGACAATTCCACGACAAGTTTTCACCATTATTATGCGGGCCGTCCGTCGGGGCTACTAAACTGACCATTTCCCTTACTTGTCAGTAATACTACGTTCCCTGGATCGAACCATCTCGTAAACTGTTTAATGGGATAAGAGGCAATATATCGTCACATTTTCCAATTGGGCTCCCGACTTGTCAAGCCTGAGGGCTTGAAGAGCAATATTGCTCAAATTGCGAGCACAAAATCCGCCCTCTCTCACCGCAAACGTTTTCGTTGTTCAGTGAGGTACATTGATGTCACCTAGCTGTGCTAACGACTTCCTATATCCGTCCTAAATGCCATTCTTATGCCGATCTCTAACTTCTTCGAATCGGTCTAAACTTACGCTTCCCCACTTCTTGGCGACGTCCCTATGGGCTGTTGGCCACTACCCCCACTTGGGTAGCGTTCTCCATAACTTCGATCCAGGGTTCCATGTCCTCGTTCTTGTAGCAAGTACATACTCTCATTGTCCTTCTTGGACCAGCGTTCTGTCTACCGTTATCTGCCTGCTTGTGCCACAGCCCATGGCCACACCGGCAAACGATATTACCATCATGTTGTTTCCACGCGTTTGGTATCTCCACGTGAGAGTCATGAGTGTAGTCAACAACCTGCAACAGGGTCTTCAGGCGCACCGCCGTCGGTGGCTTCCGGCTAGAATGTTGATCTACCATTCGTGCATTATCACCAATACTCATGTAGCGGGCCATAACGCATCCCCGCGCATTCAGCCAGTCCCCTTAGAAGTCCCATGTAGTCGATGGCTTGCGGCGTCATGGTTGTGCATGTGTACCAGCCAGCAAGGTGTGCCCCGGTCTCCGTTGACATCGAGGCGTAGTACTATTGCTCAGCACCCTGCAGATGCACTCTTGCTGCTTATACGTCCAGCCCTCACCTGAAGCCCAGCTGTCTGCGTCGTCGATCTTGCACATCATCGCCTCAGCGAAAATCTGCAGACTGGCAGAGGCAACGTCGAACTCATTTTCAATGAGCTGGTGAAGCCGGAGTCTGGGCAGCCTTGCAGGCGCCGAGCCAAGGCCAATGGGCGAGGCAGGAAGCGCTTCACCGCCGTCTCGGGTCGCAACGTGCGCCATGCCCTCGTCGTTTTTGCTGATCGGGTCAGGTGGCACTCTGGTGGGGGCGCGTACAGGCGTCACGGGTTGCTCGAGCTGGGCAGCGGGCTACTGCTCCAGCTCGGCCCAGTCGTCGAACATTTTCCGGTCCAGCTCAGGAACCTGTACCAGCTCCTCCTGCGGAACAACGTCATGATTGTCGTGTTGTGCACTCGCAACCGTTGCTGACGCCGACGTGCTCGAATCTTCTCCGGAATCGGAAGAAGCGGAAGACGAAGAAGACGCGGGTGAAGACCCTGCCCATCTGTTCGTCCCAGCTGCGTGTCTGCGAGACCTCCTTTGGTCGCTTTCGGTGTTTCCTCCCCCCTGATCGGCTCCCTCGCCGTTTCTTGGAGACGTGCCGATGAGTAGGCGGCGATGTTTCGGAATCTTTGTCACTCCCGCTGCCCTCGTTACTCCAAGCACTGCCCGAGGAACCTGCTTCCTTGCTGTCGTCACTCTTGATCACAGTGGCGGACCTACTGAGAGGTCTGCGCGATGTCCTGGCGTGCTGGCGCGGCATCGTGGCGATCCTAGTCTCGACGCTGTGGTGCTGCTTGCGGGGACCCTGGATTCCGAGTGGGGAGCAGGGGGAGAATCGGCAGCCACCAAATCCGAGCGGGCAGGAGTGACGGTCGCTGGTTTAGAATGTGCCACCTGGGGTGGCTAGGGGATACACCATCCCACTGTGGCCCCACCAATGGCCCTTTTATTTACTGTGTACGCAGCCACTTTCCTGGTAAATTAGAAGTGTCGTTGGGGGGGGGGGGTCTGCACATGGAGTCGTCGTATATTCGACTAGTATAGCTCCGCCCACAGCAGTAGCTTTTTCATGCAAAGATAAAAAGGATACACCGTGTTCACACTGCTCTATGTTGCGAATCACCCTCATTGTCTCAAACGTTTCGGTGGGGTCAATGTCCGAGGATGAATCGCTCTCGTTTCCGTCATTAGAATCGCAAGATGCCTCAGACCCCACGCTTTCGTCGGGGACAGTTGTTGCGTCCGACGAGTATGCTCCAACTTCTTGCATGCCTTTCCGAACTATACTCTTCCAGGATTTCAATGCCGCATAGAACGTCGGACTTGACAATCCAGAAAGGTACTCCATTATTGGCTCGAACATTGCTTTTGCATAGCAATACTTCTCTTCTGAAGACAGCACAACTACATTGGCTCTTTCCCGACGTCGCATCTTGACGTAAATTACACGCCGGTTCGGGCGTCTATCGGCTTCCATTTTCAGCGGCGGAATAGCAGGATTTGAGGCAGCTAATGTTGCACCTAGTGCTGCTTCGTCATCCGTGTTTTGATCTTGTGCTACATCAAATTCTTGTGTTGCAGTAGCGTGACCGCTTGCAGATGCATCTTGCGTCAGTCCATCGTGTGGGAATGCCTCAGCATTGTACTTCACCACACTTTGCACGGTCCGAAGCGAAACAACCCCGCTTCTAAATTCACCATCTAGTTTTGACATCGCCGCGATATCCCAGCGTGGAGGAATACTCGATGCAGGCAGATTCTCAAAAATGTGAACGCGCTCTGCGATGTACACCAGGGGCTGGCATGGGAGATTATAACTGCAGTTGAAGGGGCATATGCACGTCCACGCGATGTCTATGCAATAGTTCGTATATCCCCGAGTAGTCACTTCCCACTTGTCGGCACGTTTACGGCATCTAGTAACACTCAAAGAGACCATGTAGTAGTCCCATTGACAGCGAACTTTTGCTAGTACGTCATCACTCAACTGCTTCACCCCGAGAGAAAGAAAATGGGTAACCAAAATAGGTTGTCGAGAAGTTGTCATGTGTTTCCGCGTTGCAGTGAGCAGCTGTCTGATGACCGTGGTTTGGTGAGCTAGAAGACCCCCTATCGTTGCATCGAGCCTTGACCGCTTTCCGAGAAGTAGTTTAAGCTGGTTCTAGTTGGATTCAATTCGATTCGTCGTGGTATTTCCAGCAGTGAAGACTTTACCCCGGACATAATTTGCCCACATAGATACACATGTCTTCCAATTCTTCTTGAAATACTGCAGTAAATCGGGCGAGACCTGCTTACAGTCTTTGGAAGAGACAGCCAGTTCGGCTTCAAACTTTCCCTCGTGGTACTATACCAAGCCATGCCATCAAGACAACAAGAACAAGTAACATAACAAGCAACATATAAAGCAACATATAAAGCAACATATAAAGCAACACAGAAAGCAACACAGAATACAACATAGCATGAATATCCGTACCAATAGATAAGTTTCGCAAATGCTGCTTCCATAGCTTCACGCTGAGCTGTTGTCAGGTTGTACTTTGTCCTTCGACAAACCTTGCGCCAGTATGTCAGCGCATGAAACTGACAAAGGATAACCTTCGTCGAGGGAAACGCCTTCTCCAGTACTCGCCACTCCACGAAATCTTATCAATAACAATGGTTTGAATGAACCTCCCCGACGGATTCTTGCGTTTGAAAAACTCTACAATATTCTCCATAGTGTATGCCTTTTGACCGAGCGCCAGAAAATCAATAACTGGGATTCGCCTCCCTGTAGCTGACGTAACAACCAGACTACCTGTAATACGATATAAAAATGTCATTATCATTCTCACCAACTAGCAACAGCTTTACATAATAGTACCCAGATGATAGCCCAAGTTATTCGTTCCATGGGTCCAATCCATGACCAAGTTACCCCCCCCCCCTCTCTTCAAAAAGCATCTCTTTTGTACTGACGTTTGAAAAACAATAACGCAGCTGATATCCATTTGGTCTTGAACAAGAAGAACGTCGTTACCGCTGTCCACTTCAGCAAAAGCGTCGAGAATGGTTTTCGTTCTTACAATCGTGGTACTCCCCAATACTTGACGAAGAACCTTCCGCGTTTGCTGAGGCGTAAGCACCATATCTGTATTTATGAGATCAGCAAACGTATATCAAATTAGTTTGAGTATTAAAAAAAGAAGAAAAAAAAGAAGCGAAACCCAGCCACTAAGTTCACCAGAAGCACCCACTCAGCTTGTCGGACAGGTAGCGATTGATATCGGCTGTGCGCGTTTTCATTTCTTTCAGAAGGCCGAGCTCTCGGCGCACCTCGGATGACATCGGCATTGACTTCGAACCTTGGTACGAATCATAGATGAGCTTACTCGTTCTATGATTGTGCATAGAAATCTATACATAAGCAACATCACGTCAGTTTATCAGGCATTTTAACAACAACAAGAATGCTAAAGATTACCTCGGATCCTCGAACCATGCGAACTTCCCATCTTGCCTGCCCACCCTCTGCAATTCGCTCCGAGCGCACGAGAAATCCAGCCTCACATCCGGTGAACCGAGAATCACGACCGCGTCGACCTTCACCAATCGACGCCTGAGTCGCTCCATGCGTGCACCACATCCGTTTGAAGCTATAAGCCAACGTGTTTGGAAGCTGCAGGACTCCTTTTCGACTAATTCAGTAGCACATAATCAGCATTCATCCTACAGTAAGCAACACAACAAATAAAGCAACATAAAACGATATTACCTGTTGTACTTTTCCAGCCGTCTCAGAGCTTCGAACGCGATACTTCAAGAAGTATTTGGTCTCGTAGTTTTTCAGAGTTGTCTGAAATTCATCCCAGTTCTTGAACGTCTTCATCGGCAAACTTGGCACATCGTCAGCGACTGCCTTGAAGGCTTCTTCATCATCTCACGGTTATCCCACGTTTTGGTGCGACGGGTCGGGCGCAGAACTTTCTGCTGCGGCGGATTTGTGACAGGCGTCGTTAAAGTTGACTCGCTTGTGTAAGATTTACAAGGTTTCTTTCCTGTTGGACAATCTGGATCATCCGTTCTGGACCTTTTCGTCAGCACTGCAGACATAACCGAAAAGCAACATAACCAGCAACAACATAGCGAGCAACACAATCAGCAACATAACCAGTAGCAAGAGCATGCAATCCAGCAGACGCACGTACGCGTGGTAGCACGGGTTGGTGCCTCATCGTCAGCGACCTCATCATCGTCCACGACCTCTCCATCGATCTCTGCGCCGTCCTCAGCATCATCTGGAGCTTCGGCATCGTCCTCCACATCATCGGCGGCCTCGCTATCACTCTCAGCGTCGTCCTTAGCATCGTGCAGGTCTTTGTTGCCATTCCCGGCGTCATTGTTGGCATCGCCCAGGATCTCGGTGTCGGGGTCGTCTTGCGGCACGTAATCTTCGTCGCTATCGTTGTCCTCATCGATGCCACGAGCAGCGAACACGTAGTCAATGCGCTTGTGTGGTCGAAGGGACTGATGACGCGCTGTATATAGATATTAGTACATTAGAAACATGTGAGCTCATTCTTCACAAGTTCCACTGACTGGTGGCCTCCTCCGAGGCGTCCTGCATTCTCTTCGCCACCTTCGGCGCCTTAACCCCTCCCTTGGCTCCCGTCCTGGGTTTCGAGGGCGTACGCGTGGCGCGCGGCGCTGCCTTCCTCGTCATTCGTGCTGCTTTCTAAAAACAAAATTAGAGGCGAGGGGGTCGTACTTAGTTGGGTAAGAAAGATCTCTCGAACTTTCAAGTTTTGACTGCCAATTTTGTCGTAAATAAAACACAAATAA
>JAHWLE010001290.1:0-12504 GCA_024679135.1 Phytophthora foliorum
GGACGACGACACAGCCGCGTTCCTGAGCTCTACGTCCCCCGCCGAGCCGCGCACCGTCAAGACGGTGAAGCGCGCCATCCGCGCGAGCCCCCGCAAGCTCTCGTACCTGGCGCAGCAGATCCGCGGACTGCCGGCTAATGAGGCCATTTTGCAGATGAAGTTCTCGCCCAAGCGCAAGGCCGAGATCTTCCAGAAGACGGTGCAGAACGCCATCAACCTGGCCGACATCAAGTACCAGATTGAGCCGGAGAACCTCATGGTGACCGAGTGCTTCGTGAACAAGGGCACCTTCCTCAAGCGTCTGCGGATCATGGGCCGAGGTGCGTTGTGGTTGGTGGTGTGCTGTGGGAAGCAGAGTTGACTAAAGTTGATTGTGTTTGATCATTGCAGGACGTTCGGGTGTGATGCACCACCCGCACACGCACCTGACGGTGGTGCTGCGCGAGTTCGACCCGTCCAAGAAGCCGCTGAACCGCCACCTGACCAAGAAGCTGGCACGCGAGAACGCCAAGAAGCAGCTGCAGCAGGAAGCGACCGCGGAGGAATAGATGGAGAGGTGCAACATACAGGGTGCTCAATGGGAAGTGCACGTCGCTCGGAGGGTCTTGCTCGTGCTTGATTGTTGCTGCTGTTCGTGCTCGCGGCGACACCTCCATGTAGACAGAGGCGACTGCAGAACCCATTGATGACCATAATGCACTCTATTTTTCGTATACAGTAATGGTGTCCCCCACGGTACTGCTTGGGTTGACATTTTGGACCTGATGATTACGAAACAGCGGTTTTTGGCCAGTCCGATGCGGGTACGGTCCACGTGGCAAAAAGTCGCAGTAGCTGTACTTGTTTCTATCGTGAATTTCCGAAACGCCCTCTAGGATTCTCGTCTCCTCACTTTCTATCAAGCCCCCAAGTCAGAGAACGCAACATACAAAAGCCATGAAGTGGTCGGAACAGCTCGGCGCCAAGCTCCAGACGAAGGACGGCCTGCAGGACACGGACTACAAGCTGGCCGGCAAGAAGGTGGTGGGCTTCTACTTCAGCGCGCACTGGTGTCCGCCGTGCCGCCAGTTCACGCCCTTCCTGAGCGCCGTGTACGACGACATGATCGAGGAGCACCCGGAGTTCGAGCTCATCTTCGTCTCGTCGGACCGCGACCCGGCCCAGTACAGCGAGTACTTCGGCGAGATGCCGTTCTTGGCGCTGCCCTTCGAGGAGCGCGCCGCCAACCAGGCCTTGAGCACCAAATTCGGCGTCACGGGCATCCCCATGCTGGTCTTCGTGGACAGCGAGGGCAAGGTCATCACCATGGACGGCCGCAGCGTCGTCGCCAACTCGCGCGGCGACGTGGAGGCGCTCTGGGAGCAGCTCACCAAGTAAAGACTGCTCTGACGCAGCATCTGGCGGTCGGGTGACGACCGACTGGGGCTGAATCGCAGAGCTTTCTCCTACTTCTTCTGTTCAGTTGAGAAAGAATTTCATGTCCATTTGCTATGATTTAGTACGTTGTTGAGGGTGCTTGTGCATGACTTAGGATATCTGCGACCGGCGGATGCTTCGAAGAAGGGAGAGTTTGGAGGTGATGGAGACGGGTACAACGTTCTTGTTGTTGTAGTTGGGTTTGTCTGGAAGACGACACTCCTCCTGCTTGGGTGCAGATGACGAAGATGTGCAGGTAGCTTCTGGAGGATCAATGGAGAGCTCCGGGTAGTGGCCGATCCCGGCACCGCCGCGCAGTGTTATGACGCGGCGACACTTTCCTGACGAAGGCTCTGGGAAGAGGCCGTGCAGCACTGCACTGGTCTGGAAGTATTGGTCCCGAAGCCGACGATGCCGGCGATCGCGTTGGAAGCTGGACGATGCTCGCGCCTGACCTGCCTCGTGCGTTGTCTCCAGCACGGCTAGACGACTCCAGTTGGCGTCTGGGTCTAAGAGCTGCGAGATCCTGGCGTCGATGACTTGCAGCATTCGATCCATCTCTTCCGACACACAAGAGAAGCTCATCGGATACTGTAGACGAACAAGTGTCTCGACGTCTACGCGAAGAGCAAGCAGTAGTAGCGGCACGAGCACGGCAAGTTGAGCTCGAGATGTTGAACGCTCCTTGCGCTCCATTTTAGCTCGAAGCATGGCAAAGCGCTGCACAATGGAGACGAAAAGTGCATCTTGGTTGTAGCTGCTCCGTCTCGTCTCCCTGGATGTGGTTGAAGGGTGTATGACAGTGAGGAAGAGGTAATGCACAGTGCTCTGGACGAGTTCTACCATGCCGGGGCTGATCAGAGCTTCGTACAACACTGTCCGCGTGTACTCGTCACCCTCAGGCAGACCTAGCGATACCAATGGCAGAGCAAGGTAGAACTCACGGTGCATTTCAGACACGGTTTCTGTGCTGGCGTTCGGCGGTACGGCGCGTTCGTCTACAGATTTGAGTCGTCTCTGCGTCTCCCATCTGCCGACAGTGCCTTGAGCTGTTGGTGAGCCCGGCGCTGCGCTCAGATCCCTGAAATGCTCTGCTGACTTATAAGCCAAGTCTACATCAACCTCCCCACGAGTACCATAAAGCTGTAGCACATCAGGTTCGGGTGGTGGTGTTGCTAATTTGAACGGCAACAAGAACTTGCGCTTCATATCGTCGAAGGTGAAGCAAACGGTCCCAATTCGATACACGTGCCGAGTTTGCTGGCCGCGCAGCTGACGCCTCAGTGCCAGCTGTTGTGCGCTTGCAATCGCATCCGTCTCCGTTGGTTCCTGCTTTTTAGCATCTCGTGCTTCTGCTGTCAATGAAGCTGCCCCCACAAGAGTCAGAGCCTTCGGGTTCAAGTCAATGGTCAACATATCGGCCAGGGACCCGCGGGATTTCCAGGCAGCGGATACAGCGCACCTCTCCAGTGGCAAGTGTTGCAACACCATTGCAATATTCTCCGGGGTGGAGTTGGCGCCAATCTGCTGCAGGTAGCGGATGGCGAACTCGTCTTTGACTGCTTGAGTCAGTCGAGGCGGCAGCGCCGCCGGCGTGTGCTGCGGTTTGAGCGGGATGGACACATGCAGCGTCTGCACTGCAGTAGGAGCGTCGACATTGTCCTGCTGGAGCGAAACAGCTCGTCGAGACCGAGCTGGGGGCATCGGCCGCATGGTCGTGGTGATGTCTTGCTTCAACACCAAAAAATAGTCTCTCTCTTCTATTGGAGGATATCTTGGCCATGTTTTGATTGGATATAATGCTGGTCCTATTGGCCAATCGCAAATCAGACCGTCTTTATCGCGTCTCGTCTGTCGATCGTCGGGTACTAACAGTGGTTAATGGCTTGGGAAGGGGGCCCCCACTCTAAGCAGGTCGCGCTGTCTATTGGTTGAAAACAACTAATGTAGGTTCAAATGTAAATCTATGCTCACTTATATAAGTACACTACTGAAAAGTACTGATGAGGCACATGTCTAGGTGGTTGTATGCTCTCCCAGCCAGTTTCAAGAAAAGCTGCGAGTGGCGTTGACGTTCCTGCCCTTATCATGGCGCCCACGACGCGCCCCGTGCACGACGACGACCCCGACGCTCTGTTCCGTGGTGCAGCCCCACCCGTGACTCGAGTGCGCGCGATTTCGTCCACCGATCGGCTCCTGAGGCCCACGAAAGCGTCGCTAGCGGGCTCAAGGGCGAAAGCGCTGACCGGGAAGCAGAAGGAGATGGCAGAGGCGCGCGAGGTGGCGCGGAAGCGGCGTCGGCTGGCGCGCGTGGCCAAGGAGAACGGCCGCCTGACGATCCCCAAGTCGCCCAAGTTCCACAAGATGAAGAAGGCCGCGCCCCGCTCACGCGCCGACATGCTGACCAGGACGTCCCGCGAGCTGCTGGAGATTGCGGCCATCCGCAAGCGCGTTCAGTCCCAGAAGCGCAAGACGCAGAAATACCATGACGCTACGACGCACGGAGCTGCGCCCGGAAAGAGCGACCAGTTCTCTCAAGCCCTGTCGGCCAGTGGAGGCGTGGGCGTCCCGGCGGTGCGACGCACGAAGCTCACGACGCCTGTGGGCTTTGAGTTTCAGATCGACAAGCGCGCGGCAGCAGCAGAGGCTCGGAAGAGCTTGAAGAGGAAGAGCGTGGCAGTGACGGACGAGGAAGCGGAAGAGGCGGCGCCGACGGAGGAGGGCGGGAAGGCTGAGGACGAAGAGAACGAGCCGCCGCTCAAACAGCGACGAAAGTCGGCGGCTGCCGAATGGAGCGAGATGGATAATGCGTGATGGTGCTGGGAGATGAAGTGGCGACCCCGCCTTCTGTCTCAAGCGACTTACTAATGATTTAATGTCATCAGCATCTACTCGCTGCTTTTAATTACTGATTGGGGCGCTGCTCCGTGAAGGTCCTCCTCGCCTAAGGACCTATTATAACTAGCCTGCAACTACTAGTTACTGATTAGCATAGGTACTCTTGGACCGCAAGGGGAGGTTTCCGATTGGGGTCGGCGAGGCTAGAAGAGCATCTCGACGTTCTTGACGAAGATGTTCTTGGCCCTGTTCAGGTCTCGATCCATGACCGCACCGCAGAACGCACACTTGTACACCTCGCTGCCGCACAGGTTCTCCTAGATCTTGCCGCAGCTGGAGCACGTCTCGAAGGTGTACTCCTCCTCGCACATGATCAACCGTCCGCCGACTCGCTTCATCTTGTACTCGAGAAGCATCCGGAAGTTGAAGTGGCGCTGGGACAACATGGCGCACGCCGTGGAGCTGCCGATGCGGCGCTTCCCGCCTCTACGGTCGACGTAGGGCTGGTCGGTCCATTGTTTGAGCTAACACCCAACTCGCCGATAGCTCTCGTGAACGGCCCCCGTACGCAGGTTGACTCAACACCAACCTGTCTGAGCGAGCCCAGACACGTGGTTGCATCGCATCGCTCGAGCGGCCTCGTTCTTCGCGGTGATCTGTCACTCGACGAGATCGCTGCGTGGAGCCTCCATGGCAGCAGCTTGTGCTAACAACAGGCAGTGCTCTGCGCAATGCAGTACAACCGCCGACGGCCTCTCGTGTCGCACGCAGCCATATCCGGCCGCGATGATCCGACCGCGACACCCAGCATTGCCCCGCGTCGGAGTGCCGCGCCGATAGCGGCGGTACTGCAGTGACTGAGCCCTGCGCACTGCGAAAGTTTGGTCTGCCCACCAAAAAAGATTTGCGGGGATGGACACTGCTTTACGCCGCTGCACAAAATATTTCATGTACACACAACCACGAGCGAAGCCAATCGAAAGTTCATCGCCAAGCCAGCGGGCGGTCTCACTGAGAGACTCATCGCCCCGGACTGTGAAGGTGCGGTTTACAGCGGACTCAGCGACGGCATTGCCGTCGGCAACGGCACGCTGCTTTGCAACAATGCTGCTCACCACGTTACGAGTCGCAACGTGGTGATAGTTGCCTTGTCCGCAGCCATGATGCTCGCGGGCGCCAACCCTCCAGGAGGTCCTGAGGAGGACAGGAATCCACTCCCATTTTCGCAGTGCTCTTGCCGCATCCTGCCGCGGAAGGAAAGCGGCGTGCATGCATGAAGCGGGTGTCTCATACACAACCAACGTTCGTCGAATGACGAGTCAGCAACCAGCAACTGTGCAGGACTAAAGCCGGCGGAAGAAGGGTCTACTGCAAGCCGAAGGAGGCCGAAGGAAGCTCCTTCACTGCGGCGCGACAGGCACAACGCGATGGCGTTGGTCCAGCATTAACGGCGGCGCCAGCGCTGTTAAAAAAAGAAATGGGAGCAACTTCAACGCTCGCCGATCTTTTCTGGTACAGTACCGCCAACATGATAAAAAACGGATATAGAGCGACATGTGTGTGTCGCATATAGTGCAGCTCGGGCCAGATACTGACAGGCAGCATATGTGCTGCCGCCGAGCTAGGCCAAGCGTGCCAACACCTGCGCAGCAAAACAGCGTACCGCGATAAGACAGCAGCTCGCGCGCATCGCTGCTGTCGGCGCGATTAGCTAGGCCGTTCCAACCGGAAGCGAACAGTCTGAGCCAAGCGTCCCAACCAGACGCGTGCGAAGAACGTCGACGCGAAAGTATGCCGACTGGTCCTTTACGTTTGCGCCTCTGATTATATATACCCTCGTGCGAAGATGCAGCTTGTCCACCAGCGCGGTTACTATTCGACGGAGAACTCGGCGTAATGCATTTCGCATTTTGCGAGCAGTGCGAATGAATACAAGTACAAGCTGAACACTATCGCTGGTCCAGCGACGCTGGATAGCCTGCTGGGCCGCAACCGAGCAGCGCGTTTTTGCAGGCCTTCTGGCAGCACACAAATCACACTTGTATTGACCTACAGCAGAAATTCTCACTCCACGTAAATTACGCGCAGACGAGCCGATCGTACTTAACCGTAGACCCAGCTGCCATTGGTCGATCTTTCGCATGGAATCGCTCTGAGCCATAATTTACCCCTAGCCGCTCTCAGGGAGCCCATCCCCCTCCAGCGTGTCAAGGCTGAGCTAAAAAAGTGTCCTTGGGCGGCTTGGTCACATCAATCAACTGCATTCCCGAATTTCGCTCGAGCCGCTCAAGTAGCTCAGCACCACCACTGCAGCAACCATAGCCGCCCCCGCCGCCATGATCATGATGCCCGCCAGCGTAGGCAACCTCGTCGTTGCGCCCGCGCCTTCGACGCCGATCACGCGCGGCCTCTGGTCCGAGCAGGAGCACGAGCAGTTCCTGCACGCCATGAAGATGTTCCCCACGGGCCCATGGCGCTCCATTGCCGCCTTCATCGGCACGCGCTCCATCAAGCAGGTGCAGACCCACGCGCAAAAGTACCAGCAGAAGATCAACCGCCGGCGACGCGGCCTGCGCAAACAGAAGAAGAAATTCGTGCGCCCCGAGCACCGCGTAGATGCCCACGCCACGGGCTGCATCCAGCGCGTCAAGAACTTCACCATGCAGGGCTCTCCGCGCTCGCCCTCGGCCTTTCCCATTGGCGCCATGTCTCCAATGAGCGGCGGCTTTGGCCAGCTGCTCACGGGCGGTTGCAGCCCCGTGGCCAGCGACGCCGGCAGCAGCACCAGCAGTCTTTCTAGTCTGGACCTGGACGTCGACATGGACGTGTTGCTGCACAACCTGGAACCGCTGCCGTTCACGCCTGGAGTTTCCTACGACGAAGTACTGGCTGACGATGCCTATCGACAAGACGTGCAGGAGTCCATTGACCTGCTTCTTGCCTAATTTATTGCGCCAATGCGGCAATCCGTAACCCTTCAACAGCACGGCGGTACCAGCCGATTGCAGAGAGATAATATCATTTATACACTCTTTATCTCAGACTTGTATGCGTGCGTAAGTCTGCTGCTGCAGTCTGGAGCATTGACATCAAGCACATGATTGTGCGCGCGAAGCGGCAGTTTGAAACCAACGCTCACGTCCCATCTAAAAAATGGACTCAAAGGAGACCGTTATTGGCAAGGGGTCCACATTTTTGTAAGGTCCTTTCGGCCCCCAAAAAATCGACTAACGCTATTATAGCTCGTTTGGTGTCTGTCATCGCTCTGGGGTGACAGCAGAGAACCTATACTTCCGGGTTGCTGGATTCAATCCGACTGCAGAGCCTCACATTGGTGTTTGAGTCCGTTGCTATGTTTCAGCCAGTTTTCGCCTTGAATGCACTGACCTAAAGCGACGATTTCAAAGAGTCATGGATATTAGTGCTGAATGTTTTTTTTCCTTTTTGATTGGCCTTCTTCAGTGGATTCGTATGCTGGAGTCTTCGGGGCCTCTGCAGGAAGGCACCACTGTCTTTGCTAGCCGCTGTAATTGAAGAGTTTTTCACTGGTACATGCTAAATGCAGTACACTTGCAGTGTATTCGAGCACAATTGCGAAGTAAAGTTTTACGGTGCGTTCAATATCTTCGTTATATATGCGAATTGTTTCTCCCTATTCATCCAGGTTGCCCATGGTCGGGAGTCCCAAGTGTAGCGGCTTACCGCCTGCCCGGTAATAAAATTTACCAAACTAATCTCGAGTCACTCGGCGCTGCGTGTCCATGCAGCGATGACGTGGAATTGTTGATAACGCTCAGGGCGGACCTTGATGGGTCCTTGCTGTCACTGAACTGTAGCTGGCGAAAACGCCGTCCGCGCATGCCGCCCCCATTCACAACTTGTGAATCACAAGCAATGAAAAGTGCAATTTCAACCAAATACTCTCACGACAAGTGCGACTCTACATCTAGACTTGCTACATACTAGTAAACGTTAGGATTTCTTGTACAGATTACCAACGTCAGTGGGCTACAGTGTGCATGAACATGATTCGACTTGCTGAGTCAAAACTTTGCACTTGCCAGTGGCTAATCGAGCGAGTTGCTACACTGGGGATAACGTGAGTAGATCGCTGTGTACCAAGGTTGTAGTGTAAACCTTTACTACCGAGGACGTTGCCTTATCGATGCCGTGGCAGAGATTGGAGCCAACAGGTCGTCGGGAGGGCGTTGGGGGATAATAGCAACGACCAAGTAGCATCAGGATGCAGCTCCACAGAGCATTGATACGTTTGAGTGACCAGGTTGGTCGCTCAGAGAACGAAGCCGCAGAACTGAACAGCACGCAGGACGGCGCTGCACCACTCGTTTCGGCGATAGTTGAAGCAATGTCGTAGACATGCTGTGCGAGTTGAATCTGCATGAGCTTCAATGCAACGGCAACTGCACTACACTGAAGCGCATGGTTTGCCGCCAAGCTGCTGGTTGGCATTCTTGCAGCAATTCACTCGCCGCGATTTGAACCGCAAGCCTCGGCGGCATCGACCGGCTCTCAAGATGAAGATTCACGGGTCGTGAATCACGGCGTTCAACGCGAGGAAGCTGGCATCTTCTTCGTCGTCGTCGCTCCCTGAACACGCTTTCCCCAATCGATCAAATCCCACAGCATGCGACATGGCTACGCCACGCAACGCGCGTCACGGCCCCAGACTTGAAAAAGTAATCCCACCGATAGGATGCAGGTCATCGCTGGTTCCTGAAAAGGCGATGGCCGACAGCGTCTTGGTGCCCCAACGGGGTCCTGTTTTTCGGCTGTGTTCTCCTCGATCAGGAGCATGGCGGCGCTAGTACCAGCGATCTAGGCATGGACTACTGTAGCAAGGAGCCTGTCGTGGCAACCGACTGCTATTGCATTGCTGTCTGCCCATCGGCGAAGATTAGGAAGCCGGCGCGCGTTCCAACACCGATTGAGGCCGTGTGTCGTGCACCGGCATCAAAGTGCGTTGCATTGCGCTTGAGCCTTGCCTGGAGAACTTCTCCACAAAGGCAGTTGGCCTGCAGGAAACGGAGGCTGTTTAGTCTCTGCGCGGGCGTATTGCCATGACAGTGGTGGCACTTCCTGGCGCCATCGATTGTGCTGGTTTGACCTTGGTCGCCGGCGTGCGCACAAGCTCGAGTATGACAACAACACTGGACCAGCACGCGAGGCCACCTCATCTCGGCGGCACTACAAGCAAATGACACCCCAGTCCGAGGGGGGCACACCGTTGTCGAAGGATCAAGCGGGGACTGTAGCGGCGATAAGCCAATCCGCTTCGAGCCCCCACCGATAATGGCTTGTATTGGCAATCCCTTTATGATATAAATATGAAGTCACCACCTCTGCAAGGTGTGCTTGATCACGGATGTACCTCACCAAACATGACGGGCCTATCCCATCGCTACTGCACTAACAGCAACTGATGCTCAGCTGCAGAATTATATCGACAGGTAGTCGATCAGGAAGTCTAGTGACTCGCTCACGGTCGGGATGTGAACGGGATCCAGGTCGATGTCATCACCGAAGTCCAGGAACGGCAGCGGCAAGAAGTCATCAGTCTTCATCTCTACGTCGGTGCCGCGCGGGCTGCTGTGGGCTTCGCTGGGCTCCTGTTTCACCACGTTCTTCTTCTGCAGCGACTCTAACTTGACGCCACTTGCTCGCGAAGACGATTTCCTACTTGCTGCCACGAGCTTCTCGGCGGCGCAGTCCACCAGCTTGCAGAGCTCCATGGTGTCCTCGTCGATGCGGTGCTCGGGACGCACGAGTTTCTTCTTGGATTTGCGCAGACCACGCAGGCGGCGCGACACCTTCTCCTGGTATTTTTGCGCGTGGGTCTGCACCTGTCGCACTGATCGCGTGGCGATGTGGTCAGCGATGGTCTTCCACGGGCCCTTGGGGTAGAGCTTCATTGCCTCGAGGAAGCGGTCGTGCTCCTCCTGTGACCAGATACCCTTGGCCGTGGGCGACATGGGCTTCGCCTCGGGCTTGGTGGCCGACAGCGGTGAGCTCGATCCGACAGCAATCATCTGCACAATGAAGTGGAACTTGATACGAACAGGAACTGTTGGTGGTAGGGTGCTGGCGCACTGGTTGGCACACTGCGCACTGGCTGCTCGATGTGAGGCGAATTTGAGAATGACAGCGCTCCGATCCGTTCAAGCCCTGGAGGTCGGCACGTCCTATCAATGGCGGTAGATACCTTCTGGTCAGTAAACAAATCCCGTGTGGCCCGGCTCTGGGACCTACCGACATGCTCGTGCCACGGCGTTCCCTGCTGCAGTCGGGTCAAACTATTACCTGTGCACTGGGCATTGACTGCCTGTCGCCCGCTCGAGCGCAACGGGGATGGCGAGCTGCGGCGATGGTGACCGATGACGGCTATGCCTTGCAACACAGATTACCAGCGCTTGCAATCCAAGCCCAACTTCTTGCGAGCTGCGAAGCCTAGCGTGTCGCGCGGGCCGTGGCTCGTAATCGACGGCGTCTTCTGCGAGCCCCGTCCTCCGCGGGAGCCCGTTAGAGTGACCACGATATGCTTTACCGCGCTCGCTCACTCACGCGGCGCTGGCTTCGTGGAGTCCACAGTGGACGGCGTGCCAATCTGCTGAGCGGCTCAGCCTCTTGCCTTTGGGCTCAGGCTGGCAAGACTCAAAGCGGGGATGGGGAGACGTGCAGCGTCGGGACGTCAACTATTTCGGGTCACCATAAATACACTTTTTGGGCGATCTCACGAAGCGCCGGAAGATTATGTACATGTAATACCAGTCGAGTGTGGACACGAAGCCTGTTGTTTCTATGGTCCGGATAACAGCTTCAACAGCAGCACCGCCATGGCGGCCGTGTCGAAGGTGAGAAGTCATTTGCGCGCTGCGAGCCGTTTAGAGCGCTTCGATAATGCGGCAGTGCGGTGCTCACAGCCCCTGGCAGCAAGGTGGCATCTCGGCGCGGGAGCCCAGAACAGTGGTATTTTGGGTTCAGGGCGCTATGGTACAATGTGAAACGCAAATTGGCTAGCGACGACACCCTAGGGGCTCTTCTTGCTCAGGTCGTCGTTGCTGCCGGTGAAGCAACGTCGATGCGGCTCAGACGTCGAGTCTTGGTGGGCCCATTCGCGCGTACATGTATTGGCGAGTTTTGGCGTGTCCCAATTTTTGCAACCAGCAATCGATTGGCGGCACCGCGGAGTTTTCCGACGATCTCTGGGGTGCTTTAACGCCTCCTTTTCGCGTCGGTCTTGCGGCCAGGTCTCGATTGGAGCGATGCAGTTGATGGAGACACCACCGCAGATACCGTCGGAAGCTGAAAGTGTACACGTGGTTGTCGGCACAACCCTATTGCGAAAAAACCTCGGTTTGCACTACTGACAACGTCAACCCAGACAGCTGACCCGTCGTGATTCACTTCCAGCGACGAGCGATTGCGCCAACGTCGGCTTCGCGCGCAGAGCTCGATGTTTGCAAAGAGGCATTCCAGGCGACTTGATTGTAGAGCATGCCTCAACTGTTTCTGCCGTTCGCTAAACGCGTATTATAGCAATGTGCGTTTCGCCAAGCAGGTGCAGCGATGGCCATCAGCCGCTGATTCAGCGATCGGCATCTCGGATGTCGGTAGAGCAGTCAGCTGTGCAATCAAGGGAGTGATCGGCTGCCGACATGTCGCTACTGTACCTCCAACCACGGTTCGTGGTTGGCGTCCGACCAGCTCATCGTGCACAGCGGAACTTTCTCCAGTGCGACACGAGCTCCGTTTTGCCGGGGTGTTCTGCTCGCCCGACAGGTTTAAAAAAACCGAACTGCTTGCCGAGATCGTCGCGGCGATGACGTGCAATTTGACAAATGATGAGCCCCACGGTTCTAGGACCCTTCGCTCGATTCATCCGCATATGCTCGCTTTCTGCGTTGCACTGCGGTGCTTCAAAAGATTCTACGGTTAAATCCGCGTTGTTGTCGCGAGTCTTTGCGGCCGCTTGGCGAACGGATTCTTTGGAAACGCGCCCGCAGCAACTAGGCTTTTCCGGCGATGAGTGGTGACGCCACACAAACGCTACTATCTGACCAGCAACGGCACTTCAGCGAAGACAAGCTCAGAACCGCGCGTTCTCGAGCGGTCAATTCTCCAATGAGAGTGAGTATTTGGCCCGACTGGGATAACCCTTCCCCTATCCAATCTTCAGATTTACTGAGACATTTGATGATTTGCTGGCCTCAGCGCATCCGGACAGCGGATTGA
>JAHWLE010001291.1:0-12498 GCA_024679135.1 Phytophthora foliorum
TGCGGGTTGCAGCACACGAGGCACGCCCCGGCAGGCGGCAGGTACGGGGGCCCGTCGGGCCGACCCGGATTGTAGCCCTGGTACGCGCTCATGGCGCTCGGGGGAATGTGCAGCGCTTCTCCCGTTCCCATTGGACGGCGGGTTGTCTACTCTCACGACGCGCGTTAGTGCGAGGCCTTGGTTCCTCCCGTAGCGGCGGGGGGCTGGGCGACTTACCTTTAATACTTGACGCTTGCCGATACTCCCAGAGAGAAAATAACGGGAAGAGACGAGCAAGAAGAGCGGCTCCCGCCGTCTCGGGGTAAAAATAGCGGCCGACACAGCGATTTACTAATTCGGAGCTGTCTCGGATACTAACTTGGACCAACTGGACGACTAATTTTCCAACGGGATGATTCGTGTCCTTCTTTTTTAGGTACAGAGACGGGGGTGGACGGGCATAGACGAGATGACTTCTGCCTCGACCGCGTTGAGTGGAGGGCAACCGCTGTAGACAGCATTGGCTGTTGCTGCTGCTGCTGGCCGCTCTCCGACACCGAGGCAGGCCCGTAGTTCAACCTGCGTGAAACGAGGCGCTCGGCTTGACACCTTCAACTGCTGCGATGTCTGGGTCTGAAGTTTTGCGGATCCGATATCGCACTTCTATCGTTTCAGAGCTGTTCGGTCCGAACTTCGCCAGAGTATCAGCCAGTGGATCACCTGACTCGCGCCGGCTGACGCATTGCAAACTTTCATCGTTGTCACCTGCCTGCAAGCCGGCAAACTACTGAAGCGTGACAGCGAAAATGCCACCTTCGGGCTTCAGTTCACCGTGACGCGGGAGAGCTGGATGAAATGCCTTGCGCGCGAGACTGGGGCGCATAGATGACGGCTGTGGTTGAATCTGGGGGCAGCACGCCCTAACCGCTCTATCCTAAAGCTGCGCTTTTGACCAGCAAATCGCTGCGAACGAAAACAATCCGCCGGCTAATTCTCGCGCGCTACTTTTTCAAACGCGATAGCGGCAACTCTGGTTGGCCAGCAGTCCGATAACGTACAACCCCCTTCGACTGAGCGAAAGCGCTGAGAGTCATCCAGCCAAATCCAGCGCGGCAAGACGCCTGCACGCAGCGCTCGCCGAGCTGCTTTCTGCGCCGGATTCTCGACGATGTTGCCAGCGCGCAAGCCTTTCATCACGCGTGAGTCATGCTTCAGAGCGCTGGTAATAATATGCTTGCAAGGCGACGCAGCTTCAACGAAGCTCCATTTGCTTCCAATTCGATGTTCGTAGTCGCGTCAAAAGCGTAGCCATCTCGACTTCAACTGCACCATCACTCTTGGCTTAACTTCAACGAGTACGAAAGCAAGGCCGTTGCGCACAGCGAAAGGCTGCCAACTGAAGCAGCGAGTCCCACCTCAACTTCGTAAACCATGGCGAAAGCAACATTTGCTGCCGCCTTGAGTTAATGATTCAAATGAAGCGATGGAAGAGTACATGTACATGCATCGTAGAGCTCACAGTCGACAGCCTTTTGCGACCAAAGACGGTCTCTACGTCTAGACTAACGTTAGACAGTGGTGGGTCTGCGAAGCGCACTGGTCTGCGGAGAGCTCCCCACGTAGGGCTGCTCCTTTCCGTTTGACGGCGGCACGAGCGACGGCGGGAGTTCCGTTGGAACGGGCTCGCCGGCTTTGGCCTGAGAGCAGAGGTGCATAGCGACAGCGAACTGGTCAGCATCCAAACTGCCTGCCTTCGACTGGTCGGCGAGGTCCCAAATTGCCCGTAGCGTCTCGTGTGAGACGGCCGTGGAAGCCTGCTTCTGCAGCGGCGCCATGCAGCTTGCTCCCGAGGCGCGGCCGGCAGAGTCTACCGCCAGCGCGGCGAATATAACATCGTATTCGGGCTTGCAACCGAGCAGCTCCTCCTCCCACTGAAGTCTTCCAGCAGGTGCGATGCTGGATGCAGCGAACGGGTTGTTGCTGGGGGCGTTGGAGCCTTCGGGGCTCTCCACCCCGGCAATACCGACGCGCGTGTGCTTAGGCAACGATGCCATCAGAGCTGGAATATCCTTGGTGAGCATGTCGTCGATGTCCTGCAACTCGCGAGCCTTCAGCGACGGGAACTTTGTAAACTTGCGCTCTGCACACTGCCGCACAAATGCATCGATCGGCGGGAAATCGCCTGGCGGCAGATGATACTTTCGCTGCACCTCGCGGAAGTTTTCGGCCATGTTTTCAAGCAGCTCTCGTTGCTTCTTCTCCATCCCGAATACAGCAGGCATTTTGTCGCGCAGGTGACCCAGCAAGCATGCGTGCACCTTCGCGAGTCGGGCACGCTTAACCAGTTCGTTCACTTTACGGACAGCAGCATGTTGTGGCAAGGCACGCAGCTCGTCCAGCAAATCTCGTTCCTCTGCGTCAAAAAGCGCGTCTGGGGTGCCACTGGTGCCATCTTCACCGTGCTTCTGACGCGGCTGGGACCAAAACGAGCCGAGATACACGCGCATGACCTCAGGAGTCTTAAGCACCTTGCCCAAAGACCACATCAGTGCGCCGTAGACGCGTAGCAAGCGCTGTTGGTCCACTTGGTCAGCTTTGTTCAGCACGCAGCGCACCTTGTCACTATGGCCTTGAAGTACTTCGATCACACGTTGAAACTCGTCCGAAATGTCGAGCTTGTGGGCGTCAAAGAGAAGCAAGATGAGGTCGGAGCGCTCGGCGAACCAGCGTGCTACCTGAGTGAAGTCGTAGCCGCGTGCAATGCGCTGCTTCTCTCCGCTTAGAATGCCGGGAGTATCGACGATCGTGAGCTGTTCCAGCACTGGAGCAGGGAGCTGTGCTACCTCGAACTTGTTCAAAAACGCTGTACCGAACATCGACAACCCGCCGTAGGGTAGATCCGGTGCCACACACGCGGCATTGCCCGGGACAGTTCGTTCCTCCTCTCCATGCATGACAGCGACAAAGCGGTCCGTTGTGGGCTCCGGTCCGACTCGCTGGCCAGGGAAGGGTCTGCCCAAGAGATACTCGATAAAGGACGTCTTGCCCACAGAGTACTGCCCGATCATGAGCACCTGCGGCTTGGCTTCAAAGTCGGCATCACTCAGCAGCGGCGAGTGGAAGTCTCCGAACTCGTAGCGCTTTTCCAAGGGCTTGAGCTTGTTCGCGTAGAGTTTCTTGAGTCCGTCGATCACCTCGCGACTCTTTGCTGCAATCTCAGCCCCTTCGCCGCCGACATGGAGCTCCGCGCCACCTTTGCCAGGGGCGGAAGCTGAGCGCATGGCTCGAGGGCTCGTAACCTTAGAACTAGACATGGTGAAGATCTAGCAGCTTTTGGGAGAAGGGAGATACTGGTATGAGCTCCAAAGTGCAGCGTCGGTTGGGGTCTCGCGTAACCCCCAGGAGTGTAGGTCATAAAGTTGCCGTTGTTGAAGTGAACATGGCTACATTTTCCACTCTGAGACTCGCTTTTCATTACCAGCATAGCAGCACAATACTGCTTTATCTACCTCAACGGTGGACCTTCGAAGTCGTGCGTCGTTTGCTTTTCGTGTTCTTCGCCGCGAAGAGCTTGAGTTCGTCGTAAGTGAGCGCTCGCTCTTCTTCCTCCTCGTTCCCCAATTCTTCTCCAGTGCCACTTCCGTGAGAGTCATCGTGGTAAGGATTTCTTTTGTCGTATGCCGCTTTGTGTCTAGAGTTTGGTGTTGTTTCCTCTCCATGAGCTGCTGCGAGTGCTGCTGCAAATTGACGTTGAGAAAGCGAGTCACGAGTCGAGAGGCGACGGCATTGCTGCTGCTGTTGCTGTTGCTTGCTCAGTGACGAACTGCCAGTGCCTTGACGCTTCGGTGACGGTGAAGGTGTAGACGGATTGCTGGCAACACGAGGTGTCAAAGGCGAGCACGGTAGAACTTGGGCCGGAAGCTCAATGACCCCATCAATGCCACCGAAAGAAGGCACGTGTACGTGCAGCTTTTGGCGTGGATCCGACGGTAGCGTTGGAGGACCATGGCCAACAGGCAGTAGCGAGGACGTGCTAGCATCGGATCCCGAAAACTGAGGCTGATTCTGTCCATGACCCCCTCCGCGCGTTTTAACTGGCGATGCGTCGCTTGATTCGCCACTAGCTTTGCTCTGCAGCAGCTCTGTCGTGTACATCTCGATAGCCTGCAAATATTCGATGACGTTGGTGTCCGTGATGCCCTGGCCAAGCGCTGTTACGTTCCCACTTGCGGAACCACCCGAGGCTGCATGTGCCAATGTGTTATGAACGGAGTGCACCGAAGCCTTAATCCGTCCCAAGACAGCATCTCGTTCCTCAATCTCAGCATCCAGCTCGTCACATGCCTGATGAGTTTCGCGTAAAGCGGCTTCTACTCGGCGGCATTGTTGCTTCTGTGAGGCACGACTTGCGATTCCTTCGCGAGCCTTGAAAGTATTGATCTGGGTGGTGAGAGCTGCCACTTGAGTCTGAAGTGCTACCTCCTCGCGACTCAGTTCCTCCACGCGCTTAAAGCGCTGGAAGTTTGCTGCATCGCGTGTTAGCAGATCCCGAGCAAGCGCTGAAGCATCCTGGAGCCCTGTCCGCTCGCGAATAGCAGCAAAAGCTTGATCATACTTGGCCATCAGACTGTCTGGCACCGAGGTCAGCGCCCGATCCACGCCAATTTTCCACGACGACAACGCCGTAACTCGTGATAATGCTCCTACACCGCCCCGATTCGCCGCACCTTGCTCCGAATTTGCGTCTAGTCCCCCCAATAACTCCGATACACCAAAAGCCCCGGAATTCTGCAGCTCGTTAGCAGCCATACGAACTCCCGTCTCGCGTCGCCAGTGTTCAATGCTGTGCTTTAGCTCCATGAACTGGTGCTCGTATTCGAATTGCTCGCGCTCAGCAGCATCTTGTAGTTGGGCGACTTCACGAGCCAATGCGTCGCGAGCCTGCGTTGCTCGAGTCAATTCAGATTTCGCTTGTTCGTGCCGAGTCTTAAAAACACTAGTCTCGCGCTCAAGCTTCTTGTAGATACCATCAAAGATGGTCCGGTCTCGCCGAGCGGTATCAACTCGAGCGAGCAGGTGCTTATTCGCAGAGTCAACCTCGTTCTTACGGACTAGTGCGAGTTCCAGTCGATTCTCGGCCATGCGAAGTCTCCCGGAGGCGGCTGCGGCAGCGGCCGCTGCTGCCAAAGGCTTCCCGGGTGTTCCAGCCTCACCTTCACCGGCAATTGCAGCAGCAGCTTCGTGAGCAGGAATTGGCTGCAACGCAAGTCGCAACGCTGCAAGCTCTTGCGTTTTCCGGAGCATGATCTGTTCCGTTCGCTCCACTTGGCGTTGAGTTTTGGCAAGCTTCTTTGCAAATGTTGCAAGGGTGGATCGTAGCTGGTCAACTCGACTACGCTTTTCCTGCCCAAGCAGCTCACGAGCCGCTCTTGCTTCGATGGATAGCTCCTGCTTGAGCAGCTTGTTTTGGTTCTGCAGTCTCTGGATGGTCTCTCGAGGTGCTTGGACGGAAAACACGGCCGGGTGGGATCCTGGTAGCTTCTTGGCTGGACTGGAGGCTGCGAAGGCGTTGGGGCCGGCTCCACTGAGAACACCAATTACGCTTTTTCGCCGTGATCGCCCAGCAAACTCCGCACCAGGCGTCGTCCGGGCATCATGAGTGTCGCCTTCGTCTCCGCCGAGATGATGTTCATTCACCGTTGCCAGCGTTAGTCCGGCAATGATTCCCAGCGTTGTGTGAGTGCCCAGGAGGCGACTCACGGCATCGACAGCCGCGTCTCCATCGGTCTCAGGGCGAAGGTCTCCGCTCATTCGGGTTAGTAGCTCGACTGAAGGACGCGGGGCGTTTCAATGTGGTGCAGTGCACTGTCATCCGTTTATTGTTTGACATCATAAGCGTCTCCTGCTTTGTGGTTGATCCACCGAGACCTGGCATCCTCGTCCTCTTCGATCGAAGACAAGGCGGAGACACAGGCTCTTGCTGTTCCTTCTCACTCTTGTTTTTCTAGGCGAGTGTTTCTCTATATCGTACACACCGCGAGCTTTCATTCAGAACGCGGCGGTGTTGAGCACTGACTGTGACTTAGCACGCAGTCACGGGACGGCCCTGACGGAAAACCTTCTTGCTCGACTTCTTGATTTCCATGTTGCGAGGCGCAGGCGGAGCCGGCTTGGGCGCCGCGGGCTTGACCACAGTCACCGTCTTGATCACCGGCTTGACCACGGTCACGGGCTTGACCACATCTACAGGCTTAACAATAGTCACCGGCTTGACCGCAGCCTCAGGGCGACCAGCGTTCAAGCTGGTCGAAACCTCCTGCAGCAACGAGAATGCAGCAGCGCTCGAACGGCGGCGCTTTCCGCCATTGAAGACGGCGCGGCGCGGCCGGTGGACGCTAGACTTGGGCACTTCAGCTTGCTGGCCCGAGACCGACTGGGGTTCCTCCACTTCAACCTCCAGCACCACCGCTGACGTCGGCTTCACCGGAGTCGCCGTGTTCACGGCCGTCTTCTTGGACCCCGTCGGCTTGGACACTGGTGTCTGCTCGGGCTCGAAAAGCACCACTAGCGGAGCCTTGGGCTTCACCACGGGCTTGAGCGACTCCGGCTGGAAGAGCACCACACCAGCAGCCTTCGGCTTTGAGGGAGGAGACGGCACGGTAGACCTTGTACGGGGCGACGACACCTTCTGCTGCACAGGAGCAGGAGCCTGTGGTCTGGTTGGCGGTGCTGGGGCCGGGGCCTTGGGTTTGCTCGGTGGAGCTGGTGCCGCGGCCATCGGCTTGCTTGGTGGAGCAGGCGCCGGAGACTTGGGCTTGGTAGGAGGTGCAGGTGCAGGGGCCTTTGGTCTGGCTGGAGCAGCAGGAACTGGGGTCTTGGGCTTAGCTGGTGCAGCAGGAGCTGGCGGGGTTGGTGCTGGGGTCTTGGGCTTTTGCCGAGGTTGCGCCTTCGGCTTGGCCTTGGCCTTCTGCTGTTTCTGGTGTACGGGGCTGTTCTTGCCATTGCTGTTGTCGGCTTCGGGCACAGGTTTGCGTCCATAGGCTCCTCTTCCTCCCGGGCGTCGAGAGCGCTTCTCAAGACCTGCACCAATATCTGCAGGACGCGCACCAAGAGAGCTGCGTCTACTCACGTCCGAGTCACCAAAGCTGGAGCCCAAATCTGACGGACGAGCTCCCAGAGACGCGCGGGAGTCGAGTGAAGCTCGAGATGGTGTCACGATGCGTCTGCACAGACACATGGCCGAGCATCCATGCTGCTGGTCCAGCGGCTTCTCTCTCTTGCGAAGACTGCTGTAGTGGTCGTGCTTGAGCAGCAAGTTGAGCGCCTTGCCCTTGCCTTCCTTGGTCTGGGCGAACTTGTCGGTGTCGATGCGTAGTCGCTTGACGGGGCCTGTGTGGACTATGATCGTGACACCCAGCAGTCTGGAGGCTGCTACCAGCTCCGGGTGGCCGCCCCACGCGCCTGCTTCCCGCAGTCTCTCGCAGTACTCGACGACTCCCTCGCCAGCCACGAAGGGCTCGAAGAAGACGCGTTCGAGGTCAATAAAGTCCACCAACCGGCGACGCAGCTCCAAGTGGCGGCGCTCGTGTCCGTAGAGCTGATCGCTCAGTGCTCGGAAAAGGCAGTTGCCGTCCTTGCGGATCGGAGCCACCTCCCAGCCGAGACGCAGGTATTGGCGCTTGTACTGGTCGTCAGAGGCCCAATTGGCGTCTCGGGACGTGACGCTGCTGTCCACGACGAACGAGTTGTCGTACGTGACGCGGGGTGCATACGCCTCGGCGCCGGCGAACTGGCGGTGCGCTCGCTGAGCTGCGAGTCGCTGGCTGTTGGAGCGGGTACGCGTGGTGCCGCGATCGCGGTGCCGAGCGTGGTTCCGGAGCCACGCGAGCGACATGGTGTTGGCAATTAACGCTGGGGACGCCAGCGTGCTCGACTCGCTTGTAGGCGAGCGTGACAGTCCGGGAATGAGCCGAGGAGGTGACCGGCTGGAGAGACTGAGAGAGCGAGCGCTGGGGAGTGGCCCGGCGCTTTTTTGGCGTGGAAAGCCGACGGCGGACCAACTTGCAAAAAGGTCACGCAACGCACACACACGTTCAAGGATGCAAGTGACGCATGGACTCTTGGCAGCAGAGCGAGGAGGACAAGTTGCATCCCACTGCAGGACGCTAGTCACCGCACGAATTGACAACGGAAGTTCAGCACGCGACCTTCGATATTATATATCAGCTATGCAATATCACCGATCATCATTTACGAAAGGGTGGAAATGGTGAAATACGCTTGGGAATCCAAATGACATCATCGTGTATGCCGGGTGTATCGCTATAGTCAGCCATCTGATTTGACAGAGTGAACTGGCTATCTCGGCCGAGATGATACGATCCGCGATCTGCTGTAAGGTGGTCAACAACCCTCGCAGAAGGCTTGCCGGCCATTTTCAAGTGCCGCTCCTTTGCCTTCTACATGTACAGCACATTACATGTATTGCTTCGCTGAGCAGAGCATTTCAGCTATCCGCTTAGGAGCTGTCAGGCAATCCGCGCCGAGCTTGCTTTCACACCGAAACGGAGTTGCGTGACGTGTTCTGGCCACCAGCGCGCCAAGGTTATCAGTGCTGCAAGCGGCGGTGGCCGCGAGGCTTGGCTGGAGCCCCATGAAGTAATGTTCACGTTGCGTGGAGCTCGACATCGTGCGCTTCACCCAGGTGTGCTCCCGGTGAGTTACTTACACCTACTTCGCACGCGGCACGATTCCGACCTGCCGATCGGGCGACTGTCGTGTGGATTCGTCCGTAGAGTAGCAGTAGACGTAGGGGTATCCTTTGCTTCTGTAACTTTGGCAAACGGCGACATGCTGTTGGTCAACCTCGGCATGCGAGTCCAACATCCTGCTGCTGCAACAACTCCACGCCATGATCTGGGGACATTTTCACGTCGCCAGATCAGGCGGATCGCTGATCACCAGGCTGAGCCATCGACAGCGGCGTTAAAGCTGCAAGGTGTTGACTTCCCGCCAAGCGCCAAATCGAAAAATACTGCGCCCTGGCATTCGCTCTACGCCCTCGCGCGATTGGATACAGGTTTGTCGCGATGGCAAAATCCAGCCAACACCAAGCGCGGGCCCCACGTGTCTACGAGAGCCGTACGTGTGCAGATCCACGCGATGAATAGAGAGGAGTTACGGAGAAGCAAGTCTCCCATACGCGTGGCGCTCTGTACAGTACTCTTTCATTTTGCTCGAGGCCTGGCTGGCAGCGTGAACAATGCTAGACATCGAAAAGACACTAAAGTGCCTGACAAGTCGTTGTGAGCCTGGCACAGTGCGGTACTTTTGTCGAAAATCAAATCCGCGCGATCGATAGAGGCGGAGAGTCTGTGGGCTGAGTGATACTGCCGTAGTCGAGAGCACTCTCGGTTGGTACTGTAACATCAAGCATTTATTGGTTTTCGTACGTCCTTGGTGTACATTTGTGCGGTCATTCCGAGCAAGCTCAAACTTTCCATTCGGGCACAAAAGTGGGTATGGCCGGCGGTACAGGTTTGGGAGTCGGGGCAGCAAAAGAGGCATCGCGCAGCGGAATCTCGCTCTGGCTGGATGCAAGGAGACCAAACTGGGAGGGAAAGCGTAGCAAATCCGGTTCACCAGCATCACTAACGCTATGTATTGCCGTTTTCACTGGTACCTCGCAACGTCCGTTTGCTGTTCATGGGCTGAATCTTGAAGACGTTTCCTCTCCGTGGCTCGTTTATCAAGTCCAGTGCGACCAAAGCGGCACTGGGGCAAGCCGTGCTCGAACTTCAACTTGGTCCATACTAAAGCCAAGTTTGTCGGTCCATCATCTTTAGTGTGCTGAAATGATAGCATTATATCCAGGTGGGCCACATCACGAGTGCTGTTACACCATCCACCTGTATTAGAGCATTTTTCGGGTAGACGAGCGTGATCCCTCCATCCGTCCTGGCGCTATGAGCAAGTCGCGCGCGAGCTCCGCCAAGGAGCGCAGCGTCTTTGGTACGTCCTCCGCTCCCTTTGAACTCCGTCCATCGTCTTCCTCTGCGTCTCAGCTGCATTTTGCGCCTCTCCCCACCCGCGAACTCGCTCCCAAACGCTCCTAACGTCATATTTCCTGTCCTATTGTACTGTTCTTCCAATTCTACAGTCGGAAACATCCCGTACGATGTGACGGAGGACATGCTCAAGGAGATCTTCTCAGAGGCGGGCTCCGTCGTGAATTTCCGGTGGGTGGGGGCCTCAGAACGGCCTCAAAAAGGCTGAAAGAGGGTTCTGGAGCTGAGTTTGTGGCTGTTTTGCTTGCTTTCCAGCCTCGTGACGGACCGAGAGACCGGCAAACCGAAGGGCTACGGCTTCTGTGAGTACGCGGATGGAGCGACGGCGCTGAGCGCCATGCGGAACCTCAACGGCTACGAGATCAACGGGCGCAACCTACGCGTGGACTTTGCAGACGGCGGTGACAAGTCTGGAGGAGCCGACAGGAAACGCCACGACAATGGGAACCAGCGGCATGGAGGAAGCAGCGGCGGCAACTTCAGGAACGGCGGATCGGATGGAGGACCCCCGTCAATGGTGACGGGCGAGATGGCGATCAACGCCATCGAGTCGGCCATTGCTCGGCTGGGACCAGTCAAGTTGTACGATATGCTGGTGCAGCTGAAGGAGCATGCGAGGCAGAAGCCGGACGTCACGAAGAGTATCCTGATGGCGAACCCGGCACTCACGCATGCGATTGTCCAGAGCTTCAAGACGCTGCAGATCCCCATTCCGTCCTCAACCGAAACCCAACCGGTGCTGTTAGCGCCTCCACCTATGATGCACCAGCCGCCCGGCAGGATGATGCCGCCTCCACCGCGCCCGCCGATGGGTGGACTGATGGGGCCTGGTCCTGGCATTTTGGGCATGGCTCCGCCAGGCGTCCAGCCGGCGATGATGGCTCCTCATGCTCCAGCGCCCGCAAAGTCGGGTGGCACCCGTTGGAGCGCACGGCCTGGTCCGTTGGTCACCCAGGCTACGAATGCTGCCATGGCTAACAGACCAGGAGCCCCTGCACCATCGTCGAGTCCAATGCAGCCTCAGCCTGGATTGATGCCTACACCAACTAGTGGTCCTCCCAGCAGTAACCTGGCACATGCTAACCGCGACCCTCGACGTGCCGGACGAGACCCGCGCTTAGCCAAGAGGCCGTACTCTGCTGACCAAGGACAGATGCCGCCACCTGGAGACAACGACCCTTCAAAGCGTGCCAAGCCCAGCGGCTTTGGTGGTGACGCTGCCCCGCCTGGTCAGTTCGACGCCATCGCCGAGCTTGCTCGCGACATGACCCCGCAGAAGTTGGATATGCTGCCGCCGAACGAGCGACAAATGCTGCTGGCCTTCATGCAGCAGAATAACATTCCGTTTTAGCGAGGGTGGAGTCAGGTGAGGAGTGTCCATCGATAGTATCCTAGCGCCTAGTGGCTAAGTAATCTACGGTTGTTCCTACGTCCATGAAACCTGTTGCCATTCATAGACAATTGTACGAACCTACAGCAGCACAAGACACGGTAGCTGAAACAAAAAATATGAAGCTCTTTTATCATCTAGAAGCGGAGCAGTAAGCCACACCCTAACGTGCCGAAAGGCCTCTACTGCCTTGGGAAAGCAACTACGGTTGGACGTGGCCCACTGACCGCGCGTAAGGCCATTTACCGCCGACTCTTGTTGCGCTGGTTCGTGCGCTGGTCCTTGCCGGCGCGCTTGCCGCCCTTCGGAGCAGCCTGACTCTTGGCCTTGCTCTTGCGTGCTCCAGGGAAGCCCGACGTGTCGTTCGTGCTCTGCTTCGTGTTGCTCTTGGCGTGGCGGCGCTTGCCGCCGAAGCCGAACTTTGCGTTTTTGGCCTCGCGCGCCTTGTTGACGCGCGGCTTCTTGCTGGCGGCGTCGCGTTGGTCGCCGCCCGCGTGCTTCCGCTTGCCGTTGACGATCGAGTCGAGCTCTCCGTCGTCGTCGTCGTGGATGCCCGTGCGCTTGTCGTTGCCCTTTCGCTTCTTCCACTGCTTGACGGCCTCGAGCGTGTCCTTCTTCTGCTGGTTGCGCTCCTTGACCTTCTCGGCCTGCACCTCCTTGGCCACGCGGCGGTGGGCCTGCGACTTCTTGCGTTCCTCCACGGCCGTGATCTTTTTCTGCTCGTAGATGAGCTTGTCCTTGACCTTGGCCATGTGCGCGTCGCTCTTGAGCATCTCGGCGAAGTAGTCGTCGGGGCGCTTGTAGGCCACGCCGTGCCGGTCCTTGGCCAGCCGAACCATGGCCAGCGTGTTGTTGTAGAAGGCCACCTCGCGCTTCAGGTCGTCGTGCACGCTCTCGAGCTCCAATGGGGCCGCGCACGTGTCCAGCGTCTCGACCCACGGGAGCTTCTTGGCGTCCCAGTCGCCCACAAGGGCCAGCAGCGCCTCGCTCTTGTACACGCCCTTGTCCTCCCGCTTGGAGGCCTCCGCTTCGGCCTGCGCTTCAGCCACGAGCCGGCGCTCG
>JAHWLE010001292.1:0-12496 GCA_024679135.1 Phytophthora foliorum
TCAGAATTCTCTCCGCGAAGCTTGGGTCGTCCTGTTCCGCAGTAGGAGACGCTAGGGTTCGGCGCTATTATACATGCAGTCACGTGCACAACAAAGTTAATAAAAGAAATATCACACGCGTCGCATTCACAGTTCGCCAATGAGTGTCTCTACACGCAGCACCAGCATCCTTTTCGGAGAATTTTCATCGGGGATCTTTTCCACTACGTTCGGCGTAGACTCGCAAGTTATCCTTGCACTTGACGGACTTCCAGCGTTGGTCATCCAGTTGGCGCTTGTCAACAGCCACAAAATCTTCTGGAACTGTAAATAATCCTCGACGAAGGTGATAACGAGCTCTGCGGGCTGTTTGCGTCCTTCTGCAGAGATCTGTAGCTCTGGGTAGGGATTGTCGGTGAAGCGGTCCTTTGGCATCGTTGAGCTGTAGCTTTCTTCGATGTGTCTCCGCTGTAGGAAATTGAAAACTAAACGTGAGGCCACCAAAGTGGTTATGGTTGCTGCAACAGATCCCATAGTTGGTTTGCCGTCTTGCCGTCTTGATGTTGTGCGAGAATGACTGTGCCATTGAGTATGTACGGCATTCTTGTATAGGGCTGGCGATCAAGTTAACTTGAATAGCATACGAGGAAATACCCTGTGGACTTCTGATTGAGGTGTGACTGTCAGGTCGTATAGTACTCGAAATGCATTGGTACGTTCCACTGTACATTCGGCGTTGTGGTTGGCTTGGAATACGGACTTCGTACATGCGTAAAAAATATCATCAAATGGACTTCCTCCCCTGCTCATGTTCCAATCTCAGGGCAGGAGCGCTGGATTTCTCCGGACTCTTGATGCTACACTACTCCACTTTTTTTTTTTATCTACGAAGTAGTAGAAATAACATTTAATTAATGGCACTGCCTAGTTTTCAAAGTGCCCTCGAACAACTGATGCCAGGCGTTTTATAATCTTGGGTCTTGTCAGCGAAGAATGAGTCCAACAATGGCAAGAAAAAAATATCTCAGCTCAAAGTACGGATTTTAACGCTGTGTATGATTGCGTGGTGTGTTTTAGGTTGTATAGAAATAGTCGTACGGAGAGAAAAGTACACTTGTACGTCGGTTTATCGCTTGAACAAAGAAAATGAACTTGGCGCAATACTTGGATACTGAAAAAAAGACCCGATAGCATTTGATCTGTGCTAAGAGAAGCTAGATTGGGTACAGCTCTGACTTTTGTAAAACCAAGTAATGATACCTGGAACGAGTTAGCTTGAGTGAGTGGAGAAGGCTGGTTCAAAGTAGGGTGACAGTGAATCACTGCCATCACCAACCAACCAACGAGGACGCGAACACAACCAACGCCCAGGATCTGCGTCGGCTCTTCTGTATGGTAATGATATGTTAACGTTTGCGTATTTTTTTTAAGTTTGATACGTTACGTGCACGATACTTGATACTGTAGTATTTTACAAAGTTTCGCCGGTCCAAGCACATAGAATATTTTCTACTAATTCGGCACGTACAGCTTCGCGTCTTGGCTTTCGCACAGTAGTCGACTAAATCTAAAATTCGCACGCTCTGCCCAAATTGAGTAGGACATCCCATCGGTAATCGATCATTTTTCTTACTCGTTAAGGATATCGGTACCGGAGAAAGAAATGGTAAAGCTACAGCTGTTAATGGACACATTTACGGTGCTGAGTATCGATACTTCCAAGGATGATTTGCCTGTACACGGTTTTCAGCCTCTCTCAAATATCTGGATCTGTGGAGCGAACTACGTATACATGTAGAATGTCGGTACTGAAAACTAACTTCGCTCAACGCAACCTGTCCAAAGAATTTTTCGTTTTCGTTTTTCAGTGAAGTACATTGATGTCACTTAGCTATGCTAACGACTTCCTATGTCATTCGGAGTGTTTTTATATCTCCATCCAACAAATATTTACAACTTAAGAACTGCACTTTAATCGCAGTTTGACTTGTCAAAAAGAGACGACTGTGACGCAGTGTCCGATTGTGAAGACGTCGAAAACGCCTTGTATGCACGATACCCCGTCGCTTGGTCTTTAGCAGCTTCCTTTGCATCCCGTTTGGTCGCCTCATTGACACATTTCGCGCAAAAAGATATCTTGCGTTGAACTAGCTGATCATCCAGAGTGATGAAGCTGATCCGCCTGCGAATCCTGCAGGAATAGCACACGCAGCCATAACATAATTTGCAAGTGCTTGATCCTATGACTCCTCTGATCCCCGAGGTCACGTTTTTAGTGCACATGATACACAGCTCGTTGTTCATTTGGGTTCGGCGCTCAATAGCTGAGTGTCGATGTTGCAACATCCACGATAATTTCTTCATCTGCCCACAGAACACGTAGTTCGTCGCAGAAAGCAGCGCTTCTGCAGCTACCTGAATCGACAGAAATCGTGCGATCTTGCCACCAGGAACCACTGTACCTTGCGCGTAAATGTCGATAGCATTTTGTTCAATTTGCCGGAAGAAGCCGAATACTGAAAGGTTTCCTCGGATCATGCTCGATAGCGGCTTGGTCTGCGGAAAGTCGATAGAGTGCAACAAGTGGTAGCCCACTCGCTCACCACTTGCAAAACGGAGAATACCCGTTGCCTCGATGTACACGAAGTCGCGGCTCTTGACTAGACTTGTAGACTGCAACGGTACGTCAATCGTCATCCACTTGATGACTAGCGAGCGGAACGGTTCGTCGTCGCTTGGCGTCACCACCGGGCACAGCACTGCAGCACTGTCAAGGTCATGCACATACGAAGCCTTGATGCGCATGACATCCAATGTGGGGTTCACGACGCCAAACATTAGATCATCTAGATCACCCACCAGCGTTCCGACACTCAGCACCACTGGTAGATCTCTCTTGGGCGCGGCACCCTCCGTTTCATTCGCCGGGTTCCATGACACGACTCCGGGATCTCGCTTTTCTTTTCCACTACGTTCTGAATACATGTGTTGGTTGCCTTTAGTCTTGACACGTTTCCAGCGCTGTTCATCCACTTTCTGTTTGTCGACGACAACAAAGTCTTCGTATTTCTGGAAATAATCTGATACGAATCCGTTGACAAGCTCAATCAACTGCGCGCGCTCTTCTTCCGACACATGGAGCTCCGGGTAGGGATTGACGGCGAATCGGTCCCTTGGCATCGTCGGATCTTCGTGAGGTTGTTGGTACGGGAGCAGCAAATTGACAACTGCCTCGAAGGCTTCGAGTCGAAGCACAACCATCTTCCACGTCAGATTGCGGCAACGGTTCCCATCTTTTGATCAACAGATTGGGAACGTGCGCGAGGTTCGACCGAGGACGCATACGATGCTGACGAGTCGTCAGTGACAACCAGTCTGCGGCTCGTAAAACTTACTTGGTAGGTTCTATTATAGTAGAGTTGTAAAATAGTTTTATACTCAACTAGAGTTAAATATCGTTAAATACTTGGCTGTCTGTGCATCTACTTCTGTAATTATGAGCTTCTTGGATGACAACAGGCAAGCCGATCAGACCTCCAGTTGGAGGTCCAAAACTTCAGAAACAGATCAATTCGCCATCGAACACAGCGCAGAACTCCACTGAAGGGGACAGAGGGAAGTACTTACAGTAGTTGGCTGCAGCATGCGCAATGCGCCACCTAGGTTTCAGATCAGCACATTGCGCCCTCCGCTTTTTTTTTTATGCCACACACGGTGCGGCGGCCGTCGGCTCGTTGACGATACGCAGCATGTTAAGGCTGGAGATGGCACCTGTGTTTTTAGTAACATGACGCGGCGAGTGAAGTACAAAGTATTGGGACTCTATCGGTGCGGGCATCATCGTAAATAATTCTAGATTTCACCAAAATGATTGCTCCATTTGCATTCACTCCAAAAGTATTTAATCCGTATTTAATCGCTATTTATCTGCATTTAACTGCGGAAAATGCTATTTAAGTATTTAAACAACTAAATAACCACCCTAGGTTCTACACAATGGTGCCTGTCAGATGGGGAAGGTTGTACAGGGGGTAAAATCATACTACATATACATAATTTCGGGCCTTTCATACAAAGCCGTGTTGCACACGGGGAAGCACTGGATTTGGCAGTTAGCTTTAAACAGGGAAAAAGCGACCGATGAATTTTCTTGTTTTTTTTATTCGTACATGAACTGGAATAGCGCATGGTTGCACAACCTTCAGATATTATAATAGGGGGGGGGGGTCAACATTAGCAAATGGTGTGAAAAATATCACCACTTAAGTGCCGCCGGAATGACCAGACGTTTTGCCAAATATCACACTAGTCAGATATCAGATAGCCGCTCATTTCTCCCTGACAATCACTCTGCCACTTCAACCCCGCAACGTCGACGCTCGGGTTGTCCCGAGTGGGAATGGTGGCAACCGTCTGGGGCGTGAGGTGGTCCATCCGACTGGCGGAGCTGCTTTAGCTGACTAATTGCTCGCTGCTCAACTGTACTATGAAGAGCTGGAGGTCCTGTCGCCGGCGATACGGGATGGTCGTACGCTCGCTCCTCATTACCGTTTGGCCCGAGTTTGTGGGGCGCGCGGATTGGCCGAAGTGAAACGCCATATTTCGAATTGAAGCTCAGGGCTCGGAACGCGCGGAGAGCTGGCGTCGAGGCACCGCGAGGGTGGATGGCATGTACGAGAAGAAGACAAGGACAAGGAAATGATGACACGGAGAGGCGAAGGAGGGGTGTCGTCTCAGGCACGGTTGGATTGCAGAGGAAACATGGTAAGCAAGCTAGTGGGTTGGAAAGGAGGGCGGCCGGTTGCCCGCCTCCATGAGTAGAAAGGAGATCAGTCGTGAAAAAGCCTTGGAACCAGCAAGTTAATATCTTTTTATTGATTTGTTAGTGTTTGATCTACTCTCCGTGCGCGCGTTACCTGCCATACGCCTCGAGTACTGTCCCATCCAAGGACGGTTCGCGACAGCTTGGTGGAGAAGCAGGGTACAGACTTCAGCGTGCAGCAGTGTTCCCTGGGAGAGTCTGGAGTGCGGTTAGCCTCCTCATCATCTGCAGTGAGCGTACGCGTGGCAAGGGCCTCGTACGTCGTCGGCCGCGCTAGGACCCGCGTTGGAGGCGGCCTCACTGTTAAAGTCGGAGAAGGAACCGTCCCGGAAGGCGATTGAGAACGGTCTCGGCGGTGCGTCGCCATGTAGCGATCAAGTGGAACAGAGGTGGGCGTCTGAGGAACAGCAGCGCGACCTTCAAGTGGACAGTGGAAAGGCGGGCGTCTGAGGATCAAGCAGCGCAGCCTACGAGTGGTTAGTGGAGAGTCCGGCGGACGAACCTGGGAGAATCGGCGACTGCGTAAGAGACAGCGCGACGAGTTGGGAGATTGGGTGCAGGACAGCCTCGTGGAACGGCTAGCACAGGTGGGAAATGCCGCGGCAAGATGAAGCGCGCGATGATGGAGATGGAGGCACGAAACGCCGCGGTGGCGAACGTGGAGAAGACGTGGTGAGAGACCGATGATTGTGGTACGGTCTGAAGTGGAACGGCTGGAGTCTGAAGAGCGTCGCCGGATCAGTCGACAGCCTGCGGGCCAAGGTGAAGAAGCTCCGTCGAGTTCGAGAGCTGAAAGTCGTCGCGGAAGTGGAAGTGGTCGGTCGATATTGGCTGCCACGGCCCTAGGCCGCGAGACTCTACATGGAGAAATGGTCAGGGATCTGTGGGGCGAGTATGAAGATGAGTCCGAGGACACAGAGGAAGGCGAGCCAGTCGAAGAAACGAATGAGTTCGCCGGGGAAATGAGAGAACACGGTTGAAGGACGGACGCTTCCCATGGACGGTCGGGAAATCGTGCCGAGCGACGCCTACACCGTTCAAAGAAGCAGTGGCTGAGAGATACGCCGCTGACTACGATGAAGATTTTGGAGAATACGGCGAGTATGGAGAACAGTATGAATATGCGGAACCATACCCAGCACCGTACACGGAATCATTTGTGGAGCCGTACGCGGCTGCGTACCAAGAGGAGCGGACGGGAACTCCTAGGAAGTCACCAAGTGGGTTCATTGCACGTTACACTGGACCGGAGACGCGCCGAGCGGACCGCCCGTCGATCGGTTGGGACTGGAACGTGAAGCGAGAGCCGGATATGGTCCCAGGGTCCCGGGGACGGAGCGGAAGGGCGCCTTGGTTTACTGGTCCTAACCCGTACGGTTCGCCTGGTTGGGTCCAACAACCGTACCAAGGGGGTGCGCCGACACAAAGAACGACACGAGCGGCAAGGTCTCCCGCTGTCGCGCCCCGAAGTGCTCCGACCGTGAGAAGAATTGTGCAACCATCTGGAAGTACGCCGGCACCTCGGAATACACCTCCGCCGGCGAGACGAAGTGTTCCGCCGGCGACGAGGGGTGCTCTCCTGACACGCCAGGACGCTCCTCCTGTAGCTCGGAATGCACGACCGCCTTCGAGGCCGTTAGGACAGGCCGCTCCTATGCAACCACGGATCGGATACGGTGTGGCCGGACCAGTGAATTCGGTCCGTACCACCGAGTCGTTTGCAATGTCAAGCCTGGTTTCGAACGCCTTGAAAGTGTTGCCGATGCCTTACTCGGACACTACTACGGTTGAGAAATCTCGTGACTTTTGGGAAGCCTTCGAGTCCTACACGGAGGGACTGCCTGATCGGTCACGACTGCTTGTGTTCGGTCAAAAGTTGAAAGTCAAGGAGGGCGAGCGCTGGTGGGAAAACTCGAGCATCAAGACCTGCGAAACTCTGAAGCTAAGGTTCCATAACCACTTCTTGAGTAGGACGGCTGATGAGCTGTGGGAACGATTACATACGACGAAGCGTGAACGCAGTGAGTCCGTAGAAGAGTGGGGAGACCGCTTCTCGGACTTGTGTGAAGCCCTGGACTACCCTGATCTACGGATGCGGTACCAACTATTCCGTCGGGGCCTGAGGAGCAAGCGTCTCTTGGCTACGGTTGACTCAAACCCTGTGTGCGATATCCTTGCAGTGTGCAAATGGTTGCTGTTCAAGGACATGCACAGTCCTATCGAAGAAGTGGACGAGTTTGACGAGGAAGCCCAGTCTAGAGGCAAGAAGGACAAAAGTCAGTCTGCGGTCGAAGGGTTATCCCAGAAGATGCAGACGTGCATGACGCGGCAGCAACAATGGCTAAAACAGATGGTCCAGGACCGGTGGCAGTCTTCGCGCTCGCCGCGCAACCGTGGTCCGACCATTGCAGCCGTGCAAGACCGCCCGCAACCTCAGCTAGTGAGAATCGTGGGGACGACAAACTGTTCCGTGGCATCAGCATAGCGACGGACGACCGTACCCGCGACGGAATAAGCGCATGTGGGCGTTGCGATCGAAAGGGGTGCAGTCGCGTAAATTGCCCTCGACAACGGATGACTTGGCGTCGTTGCGGACGGCTCGGGCACATCGTCGCGGAATGTGAAGAACCGTACCGTGGCAACGGGATGCAGGACGGTGGTCAAGGAGGACAACGACTCTCTCGCGGTTGTTTCTTCTGTGGGAACGCGGGGCATGTTGTGGCAGGAAGCAAGCGTGATTGCTGGAGAAGAAGTCGCTGTCGAAGAAGAAGAATTCGACAATGAACTCGAAGAACGGCTGTATCCGTTGGATGAAGTGGAGTTGAAGCGACGCATGAAGCAGAACGCCGAAGCACAGAAGGAGCCTACGCTGGAGGACGTGACACTGTTTCTCGGTTTGGAGACGGATGTGCTGGCACGGACGAAAGCTGCCTTGCTGGAGGGTATGACGTCGCCCGAGTGTTGGCAGGAGTGGTTCCGTGCCACGTTGGAGAATTCGTCCGAAGCTAAGAGAGCGAACCGTGATTTTTGTGACTACCGTGCCAGATCAAGTGGCTAGTACGGTGAAGAGGGCCGAGACCGTGACTAAGGGCGTTGGAAGATGCATGGATCCCATAGAGTCGAAACCGGATGTGTCGAACGGCAGCTCTGACGAGGAGGGCGAGAGTGACGCCGAGACTGTGGTCGCCGAGGACGCTGAGGTGATCGTGAAGGAAAATATCGCTTTCTCATTGGAGTCGGATATTGTGGTAGCTTCCGTGATGAAGGTGGTCGCTTTCGCGGAGGTGTTCGCTCAGAAAACGGTTCGCCCGAAGGAAGCACGGACCTTCGCTCGCCAAGCCGTGTGTCCCATGCTGAAGGAAGCGAAGGACGAGGCCAGTACTGACGAAGCATTGAGCGAGCACTCTCTCAAAGACGGTGAGACTGTTAGAATTGCTCCGTTACGAGACAAGTGTCCTGAGGTGGATTGGGAGCGGCTACGCTACTACGCCGACCGTCTAGTGAGCGAACGAGGTCTGCTTGGCCCATACTGGGACAAGGTGCTATCCTGGGTGGAGGACTACTTCGCCGGAAACGCTATATGCATCTGGAGGAAGCTGTTTGATCGAACTGGATCGGTCAACCGGGCCGGCTGCAAACTGACGTCGCCGACGACAAGCTAGGAGGCCGGTGTGTTTCGACTGTTCCGCCATATACAAGGACTGTGCTGAGGCACTAGGCAAGCTGGAATCACGCTCTGAATGCGAAGAGGACGCCTCTCATTACGTGGACGTGCTGAGTCTGGATCGTCGGAGGCCGGAACCATCTTTGAAGACCGGACTGGTGGAAGTTCTCTGGATTTTAGATCCAGAGTTCTTAGAGGGGAGTCATTCTAACCCAAAACTACTCTAACGTTTTATACGTGGAAGCCCAAACTAACATGTAGAACTCAACTCTTAAATAAAGAACTTTAAAACTGGATATTCCTGTTATATAAGCTCTTTGCTAAGTAGCAGTACCCAAAATAGTGGTTTTTGACTACTGGTATTTAATATTATCCATTTTTGGTCGTATCGTATTTGCAAAACATACTTTAATCAAGTTGGATGACTTTGAATATATTATACACCGTGTCCATCAGATGCATGCTAGGTGAATGATGCTCGTGGCGGCTAAGTGCGACATCATCGGTAAATCACGGCGGACCAAAGTATTTTATGGTGCATGTCTTCCGAAGAGAAATGTACAGCAGACCTGCGAGTGCATTCAATCAAAATCCAGAGCTTCCCCGTGTGAAACACGGCATTATTTACACTTCTTGGGACACAGCTGTCGATGTCAACTGCGGATCATCCGCAGACGGACGGTCAGACCGAGCGCGAGAATCGCGTGCTCGCTGACGTGCTCAAGAACTACGCGCACTCGTTCCATCACTGGAGTGACTGCTTGCCGATGGCGGAGTTCGCCATCAACAAGTCGGTGCATGCTCGGGGCGGTGGCTCCCTCTTTATGTGGGGGAGGATCTGTGGTTGCTCCAACGCAACCACAGCAATCAACTGATACCAGCACAGTATCAGTTGTGGCGACGCGAGCTAAAGCCGCATCTCGTTCTGATCTACGGAACGAGACGGAGAACAAGGGAAGCGTGTCAGTGCAGGGCACTGACACTTCAAGACCAAGCGCGCAGGCAGGACCTGCTGCGAAAACGAAGAAGAATGTGTCTGCGCCCTGCGCAGACACTTCAAGAAAACGAGCACAGGTAGGGCCTGCTGCTCAGAAGGACAGCGAGCTGAACAAGACGTTCGGCTCAGACGTAATGGACTTCGTCCAGCGCAGACAAGCCGTAATTCGGTTTGTTCAAGATGCCATTGCAGCTTCTGCCGACCGGCAGAAGCTGCACGCTGACAACGTTGGCAGGAGAAACACAGATGAATTCAAGAAGGGCTCACTGGTCTTGCTAGCTACTCAAAACTTAGCTAAACATGCAGTATCCGATTTTGGAGCAAACAAGCTTGCTCCGCGCTTCATCGGGCCGTTCACAGTGTTTGTACGGCACGGCAATGCCTACACGCTGGACTGCATCCGACATTTTATGTCGGGCGCCTCAAGCCGTACGTGCAACACGAGTCACCTAATCATGGCGACTCGCAGCGGAGGAAGTTGAAGCGTGCGTATGTTTCTTCTCGAGCTCGGCTACACGATAAGCCAGCTTCGCCGGCTTTGACCCGAGGTCAACGCTCAAGTTCGACGCGGTCTGAGAGACCGCCGCGACCTGTGCCTTCAAGAGGCCCAGCTCCTGCCGCAGTTCAGCGAACTGCGCACTTTGCAGTTGCTCCACGGCTGCCAGTCGGTCGTGAAGCAAGCGATGATCATGGTCAACCTGGGGTTGACCATACGAAGGGCGTGTTCCCGCCACCCCCGCCGCCACTGCGTGACGCATGTGGCTCGATCCGCTGGATTGCTGAGCGGATCGTGGATCATGAGATCCCGAGAACAAATCGGACCCAGGTTCGATTTCGTATTCGTTGAAGAGGATTCCCTCCCCACCGAGATACACGGGAACCTCAGAACGCCCTGCTGGAGGACGTTCCGGAAATGGTGAGGGTGTACGAAGCCCACCACGGGTTGCAGGCGTGAAGCTTGCCCCAGCACTGTTTTCAGCTCCAGTGCTCGGAGCATCACATGCAAGTAAGTCTGCACGGAGCTCCTTAATGCTCTCAGGTACACGGATGGTCGTGTACCCGTTTACGTCGCGATCACTTAGTCGTTCTGCTCCAGGATATCAGAACGGACACGCGACGTCTCTTGGCACCGCGCACGGGATACCAACCGCCCGCGCGTCAACGTGCAGACGTTCAAGCTAACCTCGCTTCGAGAACTTCCCGAAGCGCTCTCGTGCTTGCTCAACGCGAGCATGATACCCAGCAGGATCTTTGTTGAAGTTATCAACAAAGGCATTCTAACTTTGACAAAGTGCCTGCCACTCAGGCACTTTGTTTCTGCGAGAAATCATCTTACTTCCGTAATATCGGAGCTCATGGAAGAACCCGTTATAGTAGTCGCGTCTTTGATTCGTTAACGAATCAAAGTCGATCTTCTGCGCAACAACGTCATCTACGATGGCGTTGCACGAATACAGAGCGACCGGGTTTGGCGCTACTGTCGCTCCGAAATTGCTGGCAATTTCGGAAGCCGAAGGCATCCAGACGTCGGGCACCGTAGGTTCGGTACGTGAAGACGAAAGCGCTCCCGCTGTCGAGAGCGCTGTCTCACCTTCACTTCGCAAACACTTCGAGCTAGAAGCGCTCGATTCATCATCACGTGGATGCCGCGAGCCGCACGCCGGCTCGCGGGCATCGTCGGCTGAGGACTCGGAGTCCTTACGCTCTGAAGACGAGATCATCTCGTCTTCCATCACCTCGCCCTCCTCAGACTCTTCAAAGTCGAGTGTATGGAACCGTCGGAGAAGATCACCGACGAACCAACGAGGACAGACTTCGGTTTGTCTGTCCCGGTATTCGCACTGATCTTCTGCTGCTGCAGAGCGTTATAGTCAGCGACAGAGAGCTTACCCTTTGTCGCAGTGCGCGATGGCGTTGAAGGAGGCGAGCTCATTGCACAATGAGCTCGAGTATTCTTCCCAAAGAAGACTGGAATCGACTCGTAGTCAATGCCGTTGTTTGACGTGCCGAGGGCGACACGTCTTATCTTAACTGGGTTACACACGCTGTGGCGCAGCCACAGCCGAACTCTAACAGACAGGATATCTGTTAGTGTTGTGAGTGACGGTCCTGTCACTAGCGGACCTTGGTGTTTGGAACACCAGGCATTTGGAAACATTCATTGGTAGAAAGCAGCATATTTCTACCAATAAGAATCAAACAGTGCTGTCAACCATCCGTTGGCAGACCCTTTAGAAATAAATATCAGTTTAGGGAAAAGGTCCGTTCATAATTTCAATAACAGTTCTAAATTTTACCTTAAAGCTACCTTTTAGCTTATACTCTATAGGTTTAACTATACTTGCGGGTCGCAAGTATACTCAATCTAAGTGTATTAGACCTACGCTTCCTCATACACGTGCGCACACGCGTAAGCCGGTAGTGGGCCAAGGTAGGCCCATTTCAGCCCCCGGTCCCGACTTGCACGTCCTATTTCGATCTGCTAAGCGCCGTCCAGGGTCTCATGACGTTCGCGAACGCGAATAGGCACGAGGCCATGGCACCTGTGTTATACAGAGTGCGCCAGTTCGTCACAGCCAGCATGGATGCTGACCCGGCCCATACACCGAGCCACGTGGAACGAACGCTACTTGAAGTAAACCATTTTCTCGGCAGCGCATTCGCTCCACTTGCGTCCGACTCACCGTATTGGTGGAGAGAGTTTTCGGCAGCCGCAACCCAGATCGAGTTCAGGTCTGTCGCGTGGTCGATGGCCTTAGCAGAGCACGCACAGCCGACAACCGCAGCCGCCCCGCCTCAACCAGCGCGCAGTAGGCCTGCGCCGCCGAGAACCGCACCTAGCCGCAACTCAACATCGGACCGCCCCGGCGGTATCCCCGAGCACATCCGGCGACTGATTCCGCGCGACAGCGCAGGGATTGAGCCGTGCTTGAAGTTCTTCGGCGGCGGCATGTGTGAGGGTGGCACGCGTGAGGCGTGTGCAGCCCGCGGACGAACTCATGTGTGGCCAAGCGACCTCCCACCCGCACTCATT
>JAHWLE010001293.1:0-12495 GCA_024679135.1 Phytophthora foliorum
CACAGTTTATCGTGCCAAGCCGCAAAGTGGGCGCCGATGAAATAGCAGACACGTGGTGTGAGCCTCCAATTGAGTCGTGGGTCATGGATTGGGTAAATACTGAGACGCAGAGTATTGATTCGAGCGCAATTACTACTAGCAGTGAAGGCAACGGCGGCCTTAGTACGCCAGCAATTGTTGATATAGCTGTTGCGTGTATTATAGCCGTCCTCCTAATTCTGAGATTCGTTATCGCTCGCAGACGCCGTTCAAAAGCAAGCCAAGGTCAGACTGGGCTGTGGGACGACGACATCATCACCGCCAACAGAATTCCACTCGAAAAGGTTCGCATCGAACAACTCGTTAGTCGAGGTGCATTTGGTGAAGTGTACAGCGGCGTTTACAGCGGAGAACGTGTGGCGATCAAGATGCTGCTCCCTAGTACACGACGCGATATCAAACTTGTGAACGAGTTTCTGGCAGAAGCGAAATTGACAGCCATGATGGACCACCCACGTATTGTTTCGTGCATCGGTATCGCGTGGGACTCGCTTTCGGATCTATGTGTGGTGCTGGAGTTCATGGAGGGCGGGGATCTCCGCACACTACTGAACAATTATGAGAGATCGAGATACCCTGTGGGTTTCAACCGTGAGGAGGCTACTATCGCGCTGCACGTGGCCCATGCTCTGACATACATGCATTCGCTAGAGCCGCCCGTGATCCACCGCGACTTGAAGTCTCGCAACATTTTACTCAACCACATGCTCGAAGCCAAGTTGACGGATTTCGGAATCTCTCGCGAACGTTTGGGCCAAACTATGACCGCCGGTGTGGGAACTTCGTTGTGGATGGCTCCAGGGGTGATGAGGGGTGAGAAATATGATGAAAAAGCAGATCTGTTCTCGTTTGGGGTCGTGCTATCCGAGTTAGATGTCCACACACTACCGTACGCTCAAACCAAACAGGAGATGCAGAACTCACACGGACGACAAATGACGGACACTACACTTCTTCAAAGAGTGGCGATGGGATCAGTGAGCGTCGAGTTTTCCGATGCTGGGCCGCATACGATGATTGAGCTTGGTCACGCTTGCATGTCAGCGGATCCAAGTGTGCGCCCGAGCGCGGCGGAGGCTCTGTTCAAGCCTCAAGTTATACTATCGAAGGAAATGGCATAAGTGCCATCGTTGTCAAAAAAAAGTGATGAGGCTGACGTAATCAAGATAACATTAAGCAGACTACCCTAGCTGAAATACGACAAGCTTCTGAAACTTTTGGAGCTAGTGACTCTGAATTGGTTTTTCGACTGAAGTTTTGGATTCAAATCACGTCGCCATTTACGAAACCAATTGTTGAGGTCGCAATATTTATCAATCAGGCACCGACAACATTGGATCAACACAGTGTGTCGTCTGGCTATCTATAGTAGGAATTTGAAAATCGAGCTAAAATAATGTAGCCATATAGTGACATGTCACTACAGCTCAAACCGACAAGGCGGATAAGGCGATGGACGACCCCGCTCGCTCTGACGCTTCTCCAGTGAAGAAAGAGGCTCCTTCTCTCCCTGACGCCGAGGCGGAGCTTCTGCGCGCACTCGAAGAAGAAGTTGCGATAGAAGAGGAGCGAAATAAGAAGAAGACCAAGAAACAAGAAGAAGAAGACGATGACTACGATGAGTCGGACGATGAATAAGATTTAAAAAAAATCGTTTTTTTATCATGGGGGCGCAGTTTTCTTAAGCTCTTCGTTGAGCCACGTCCGCAGCGCTCGGACGCTGTCTCGGTCTTGTGCACAGCATTCGACGACGTTCGCGAAGAGCGCCGAGACTGGAGAATTCATTGCAGAAGAAGAAGTGGAAGAGTTAACGTTGCGTTTCGGTCCAGGAGAAAGTCTCAGCTCAGCTGCTACCGCTGCAGGGGCTCCAAATAGGGTGTACGCCTTGGATTTGGAAGAAAAAGAAGAGTTGGTGGTGCTTGACGAGCTCAGAACAGGATGTCGACGTCGATCCGTTTTTATTGCGTAGTCGACGCATTTGCGGAGTTCTCGAAGAGCTTCACGCGTAGCAGAGCGTTGCAGTTGCTTGCGGTTGTTGAGAAGTTGCTGGTACTCTTTGGATTGCGGTTCCTCGGGGGTTTCGGCGGGTAGCGGCGATAAGAAGTGATCGATTTTGTTGAGCACGAGGAAGAGCTGGGCGTTGAACAAGACCTTGTGCTTCGCCTTGTGTTTGAGGAACCGGACGAGTTCCGTGGCGACGAGAGGGAAACGGACAGGGTCGGCGGTGTCGACAATGAAAAGCACGGCGACTATGGGGAGCACGGTCTGAAAAGTGGTGGCGACTGCAGAGGGGGCGAGGTTGTTGAGATTGTTGCTGCTGCCACCGAAAGTCGAGAAATCACCCGTGGCACTGTACCATTTTGCTCGGCAAGCACGACGGCCAGGAGGATCAACGAGCTGCAGGTATTTATGGCTGGTCTCTATGCGAAAACTCGCAGTCTGTAGCGCTCGAGTCGGCTCCGGAAACAAGTACGAAGGCAATTCGAGGCCTTGGGGGGTGTAAAGGCTCAAGTCGTCGCCAACGGATACTCGCGACAAATGACTCACTACCGTTGACTTGCCGGCGCCATCGAGCCCCAGTACAAGCAGTCTACCCCGATGCTTTCTCGCTGCATTTTGGCGTGTGAGCATTCCAGTCAGCAGCCGAAGCGAGCCGCGGTGGTCATTGTCGGAAGAAACTTCGCCTTCTGCCTGATAAGCCAAGTCGTGTGAAGGAAATCCCCCCATTCTCTCAGGTGCGCAATACCCGCTAACCAATTCGCGATATAGTCATGTATGGTGAAATGACGGTGCGACGCTGTCAGAAGTGAGACCCTGTTCAAGCGTGATGGTGGTGGTGACTATTTCGGCTGTAGGCGTTGCCGAGCGGTTGAGAGGTTAGCTGCACACCCACCAGAAATAGTGATTTTGCTGATGCTGAGCATGGTGTCGGACGACCGATATGCGATCACTACTGCAACAAGCACGCGCACTTTATTCACTCCCAAGCGAAGCATTCAGCTAAACACATCTTTCGTGAAACGAGAGGTAGTCTATGGGCTCGGAAGCTGATGGTAGTGGGAGTGACCGGAAAGCACCGTTTAAAGATGGCGCAGCTGTGCGTGTTCATGGTGAAGATGGAGAATCACTCGACGCCACGATCGTTCGCCAACACCGCAACGGTGACTACACGGTGAAGTATAAGGCTACGGACAAAATTGAGAAGAATGTGGCGAAAGACCGCGTACAATCTGCTGATAAGGGCGAAGGGAAGGCTAAGACACGTAAGCGGCAAGAAGATGATGGAAGTGATGGAGACAAGAATGGGGACGATCGTGCCGAGCTGGAAGTAAATGCAGCAGTGCAGTTCAAAACCGAAAAGGGTAAATGGTGCGATGGTCGGATTCGAAATGTCCGAAGCAATGGCAGATATGACGTTGCTATGGAAGGTGACGACGACGAAGTGGTGAAGAATGTGGAGCAGCGAAATATCCGTGAGCGCAAATCCTCCAGTAAGAAGAAAAAGAAAAGCGAAAGTGCCGATGATGAGAGTGGTGATAGTGCCGCCGAAGATGATAAACCTGCCAAGAGAAAGAAGAAACCGAGGGGTGGCAAAAGCAAACGCGAATTGGTGACAAGCGAAGACGATAGTGATGACAGTGATGACCACTCGAGACAAGGTCGCTTTCAACCCCGTACTGGTGCATCGACTTTCTCGCAGTTGCGAGTGAATCAACTGGTTGAGTTTGAAGACAAAAGCGGGCGAATTCGTCGTGGTCGGATTAAAATGCTGAACAGAGAGCAGCGTATGTGTGATGTGGAGCATGAAAGTGACACCGAAAAGGTATCAAAGCGTATCCCTCTCGACGTTGTTCGGCCCACCACAGCGTTTGGTCGCCTATTTGGAGGAACAAATCGTAACTTCGTGCCATTTCAGCTGAATACGCACGTTTACTATCGCACAAAGGACGGGATGGAGCGCAAAGGAATCATCCTCAAGGTTTCCAAGAGCAGCGGCAAGACGCTTTACGACGTTGAAGACTTGCTCGACGGAACCATGATCAAACAACTTTCAGTGGGAAAATTGCGCACTGTACCGTGGCTTGACTACTCCCTCCCGAACTGGAATGGATTACCCAGCCTGCCGAGTTTCTCGCTGTTTGGAGCTCCTATTCTTCGGAGGGGAATGAACGTTCGATTTCGTCGCACCGACAAGGAAACAGGACGCGTAATGTGGAAAGACGGTGTCATCATGAAGGCGAAATCGAATGCATGCTGCATTGTGGAGTATTTTGGACCGGACGGTCAAAGTAAACGGGAGGAAGTGAAAAATGCCGACATTCAAGCGCGGTTCTTTCGGATGCCGTTTAGTGGCGTGTTAGACGGTATGATGGATGGTCTATCGCTGCCATCCATCCAACTACCGGCAAGTACATTTAAGGTCGGCAGTGCAGTAGAAGTGTCAAGTGGAGCTAAGGTGTTCCTCGGTACAGTCGTTAGCTCGAATGACCTTGACAAGACGTATACAATCCGGTATGAAGACGGTCGGAAAGAAAAGAATGTACCTAGTGATCGAGTTCGGCTGTCGCTTCGCCGCTTGCGAATCGGTACGGAGGTAGAAATGATCGTTGAAGGCCCATGCAAGGAAGTCTCAAAACTAGATGGTGAGGTCGCGTGGATCCATCGTGATGAAAAGGTGGCGGTTCGTATCAATGGTGGCAATAATGACGTCTTCGCTGAGGTTTGCCCGCATGCACTAATGGTTGATGGGAAACCAGCGTTTACGGCTCCACTAAGTAGTACGTGGCCGGAGCTCTTGGGCTACTACCTCAATTTGGTCGCCGAGCTACTGATCTACACTTGGTTCTTCTTCGGCTTGATGGTTGAAATGGATGAGATGCTGACCTTACATGAAGACACATCGAGCGATCTACTCCAGAACCAAGAGTACATGGCCGCAATGTATACCAGCCAGAAGGTAGACTGGGGACTTTGTCAGCATTCTGCACTGCGCAATGAATCCTCTTCAGACCCCTCTGCGTATTTGCTGATTCCTTCGAATGTGATGGGAACCGATCGCGCTTGGCTTGTGACGTTGCTAGCGTCTAAGGCCGTTTTGACGGCGTGCTGTTGTATACTAGTGCTTCGGTGCTTGCGCTCGAAGCTGTCAGCGCTGCAAGATGAGTAAGTGTGACGCCACTAACATTTTGCATTTGATATAGCAGTCTCTAACTAGTGTTGTGTCGGTCATTGCTTGTGCAGCTTCATTGACTTGAAGGAATACCAGCAGGAGCGTGTGATGCGACGACACTTAGCAGTTGCGATGGGCTGGACGCTTGCTGTTACGTTCATGACCTTGGTGAACTATGCATCATTGTTGAACCGGTTTGACTTCTACTGTCTGCTGAACAACAAGTCGCTGAGCTTCGATGAGCTGGCTCTGAGCACCGACCCTTTCGCTATCCATTCCAACTACTCCAACCCGGTGCAGCTGCTGATCTCCCTTGCTGCCAAAACCACGTTCAATCTCTTCCGAGGAGTGACTTTCCACCTTCTACTATTCGCGTTCCCAACTAGCAGCACAAACTTCATACGCCGCGTTATGTTCTTGCTGCCGTCCATCGTTGTGACTGCATTACTCTGTGCGATTGGTGGGGCAGCGCTGCACACCTTCTACTACGTGCAGAAATCTGAGATGCTGAGTGACAAGACTTTCGAGATGTCCACCCACACCGATCTCTCGGTGGTCCTTCTAGTGCTATCGCTGTGGTTCATCTGCTGCGTGTACAACCTCGGAGCTGCTGCTGGGCGATTTTCGGAGACGCGTCTAGAGCGGCAGCGGACGTCGCGAGACGAGGTGTCGGAAGACGTGTTGGACCTCGCCGAGCGTGGCGAGTTCGGCCTTCAAGCGCAGCGTGAAGCTCTTGTGACCAAGGTGGAGCAGCGACAGGACCAGCTGGGTATATGCAAGCTAAGCATCCTGCGTATATACCGGCATATTCTCGTGCATTTCATCGTCGCTACGGTTTCCATCTACATCGATGTGACGCTGCGTCAAGTGGTCAAGGAGTTGGAAGGGACTTCTGTTGCGCTTCATGCTCTGGCATTCCACCTCGCTGCGTCGATCATGTGGCTTATTGGGTCGGCAATGGCAGCCATGTTTGCCATTTCAGTACGACAGCAGTCGCCCGAGCTGTTGGCGTACATCCTAGACGTGTAACACAGCAACAGACGACTGCAACTTCTTCTTTAAGTATACATGTACACAGCATCCTATCCACGAGATAGGATGAGCTTATGTTCATCGAATCATTTTGTTTTGATGCATTGTAGTTGGGCGTAGTAGCCACATGCATGTGCTACAGAAATATACAAAGCCGGTACAATTCGTGTTCATAGATTATCAAAACAAGGTATATTGAAATTCTAAGTCCAGGTGCACACACTTCAAGCACAAGTCCTCTCTTCAAGCCCGGGCAATTAATGCAACTCCAGCGCGTCATTAGTTAGTTTCTAGCAGCGTGATCCATAGGCACCAACAATGAAAGTTATGCTTCTTTCGAGTGCTTGTCGTCGTGGTGCTCAGACGGAGCCGTCGGCAGCTTGCTCGTGGATGCCGACGCACTCGGGGCCTTGGGGCCATCCTTCGGTGCCTCCACGTGGCCGTCCTCTTTCGGAGCGTGGGCATCTTCCTTGTGGGCATGTGCTTCCCCTTTATGGGCGTGCTCTTCCTTGTGGCAATGTTCACCCTCCTTGTGGACGTGGTCACCCTCCTTGTGAGCGTGCTCTTCCTTGTGGTGGTGCTCGCCCTCCTTGTGGGCGTGGTCACCTTCCTTGTGAGCGTGCTCCTCCTTATGATGGTGTCCATCTTCCTTGTGGGCATGACCATCTTCCTTGTGGGCGTGCCCATTGTCCTTGTGGTCGTGCCCATTGTCCTTGTGGGCGTGGCCATCGTCCTTGTGGTCCTCTTCCTTGTGAGCGTGGCCATCATCCTTGTGGTGCTCTTCTTTGTTATCATCCTTGTGGTTCTCGTGGGCGGCCGCGCCTTCAGCTGCAGGGATCTCCTTGACGCTCTTGTGGTGAGCATCTGTGGCGGGCGGGGCAGCACCCTCGGCCCAAATGGACTTGAGCTTGGCAAACTTCTCGGCGTCGTCTGCCACCGACTCCATGATGGCCTTCGACTTGAGGAACTTCGCCTCGTCGTACGGCGTGCTGTCGATCGATGCGGCGCCACCCATGACTATTGCGTGGACTCTTAAGGTGGTGTTTGCTGCGGAGGCTCTGGTAAAACGTCGAATGGAAAACCCATCGGCTGCTGCCGTCCCTGTTCAATTTGTTTCATGTGAAAACCACAAGGCATCGCATGGCTATTGAAAGCAACCGCTTGAAGGCAGAAATAGATGGCGAGGCGCCATCTTGTCCGACTCCGTCTTAGCGGTTCTGCTTCCGGTGCCCAACGCAATAACAGACCGGCTAAGATTAGAGGCGCTTGCACAAGTCTCTGGGGATGTCACCAGTCGTTTCCGCAGTCTAGGGGTTCACTCTGCTGGAGCTGGCGTTCTTTACAGCCACGTTGTCTCGCCTCAGGCTTCAAAATTGGGACGTGTCGAGCGATGAAAAATAACAGCTCCGTGCTAGTCCGAACAACTTGTTCGTACTGCATTTCACTTGACTGTGTATCCGCAGCGACGCGGTTTCTACGTCGCTCTCCTTGCTCTCTTGGCACACCTTCCAGCAACGACCAAGCACCACTCCAAAGCTCTCAGCCTTGTGCACATGAGCGGACACGGCTCATCCCTCATTGTTTGCGCATCCCCCCGTAGAAATATCTCCTGGCGGGTATCTCCTGCACACCTCGTTCAATTCTCCACTTGTATACAAACTCCAACATCTCTTCCGTCCACCTCCTGTTTCGTACAAATATCCCACCAAGCGGCCCGAGTAGCGCCATTGCCATTTCCGCATTTGACGTCTAGAGCGCAAGACCATCACTCATGATCGCTCGCGGCGCCAAGTCTCTCGGCCGCGTGGCGTCTCCGCGCGCGGCCGCCGCCTTCTCCACAGGGCCGGACATCAAGCTGGCCAACCTCACGGTCGAGCGCACGGCCAGCCCCAAGGCCAAGCTGCCCAAGGAGCAGCTCAAGTTCGGCAAGACGTTCACGGACCACATGCTCGAGGTGGACTGGGAGATGGGCAAAGGCTGGGGCAACCCCGTGATCCACCCGTACGGCCCCATCGCCATGGACCCGGCCAGCGCCGTGCTGCACTACGCGCTCGAGTGCTTCGAGGGAATGAAGGCGTACGTGGACGGCGAGGGCCGCATCCGCCTCTTCCGCCCGGACATGAACATGAAGCGCCTCAACAGCTCCATGAAGCGCCTGCTGCTGCCCGAATTCGACGGCGACGAGCTCACCAAGTGCCTCGCGGAGCTCATCCGCGTCGACCGGGACTGGGTGCCCCAGGGAGAGGGCTACTCGCTGTACATCCGCCCCACGGGCATCTCCACGCAGGCTTCCATTGGTGTGGGCGCCTCGGAGAAGGCCAAGCTCTTCATCATCCTCTCCCCGGTGGGCCCGTACTACCCGGAGGGCTTCAACCCCGTGAAACTCTGTGCGAACGACCGCTACATCCGTGCGTGGCCCGGAGGTACCGGCGGCTACAAGGTGGGAGCCAACTACGCGCCCGGCATCCTGCCCCAGTACGACGCCCATGAGCAGGGATACTCGCAGAACCTGTGGATCTTCGGCCCTGATCATGAGATCACCGAGGTGGGGACCATGAACCTGTTCATCCACTGGATCAACGAGCAGGGAGAGAAGGAACTCATCACCCCACCGCTCACTCGCGGTGACATCCTGCCTGGTATCACGCGGGACTCGATCCTGCACCTGACCCGGGAGTGGGACGAGTTCAAGGTCACCGAGGGCAACATCACGATGAAGCAGGTGCAGAAGGCCAGCAAGGAGGGCCGCGTCCTCGAGGTCTTCGGCTCGGGCACTGCCGCCGTGGTCTCGCCCGTGTCCACCATCAACTATATGGACGAGGACCTGGCCATCCCGCTCGACGGCACGGACGGCAAGTCCGGCAAGCTGGCGGAGCGCGTGTGGAAGGAGCTGTCGGACATCCAGTACGGCCGTCGCGAGCACCCGTGGTCGATCGTGGTGGACTAGAGCAATTGACAGGTATCCACACCCACTCGATTATGACTGAAGACGCTCGTATGTTGATAGGAATTGTCGAGGACCCGGATCCGGACCGCGTTGTGGATGTAAGTAAATCAATGCGATTCTTCTGCTTAGATAATTGTATGTTACTGCTGCACCTCGGAAGTCCATTGCTTGTTGTTTTGCCAATCAGGTCATGAATTGAAGGTGAACGTTGCAGTGGCTGGAACTTTGTTGACCGCAGTTCGTCACTACATCGTTCGGCGTCTGCGCGTCGGTCGCTTCTCGGCTTCCGTCTGTGTCTTGTCGTCGCGTGCACTGGAATCAGTCGCAACGCTTCGTCGTCGAGTGCAAGGCCGCTGCTTCTCCTCGTTGTCAAGTTCTCGTTCACGTCGACGCTTCTGGTCGAACACCCGTTGGTTGCGCACCGAGAGCTCGCGATGGTACTCGCAGTAGCTGTGCAGGGACCCGTTCTTCTTGAGTGTGCGCTGCTTTAGGCATTTGCCGTTGCGGTAGCGGCACCGAAGCTCCTTCAGCAGCGATTCGTTGGCGTCTTCAGCGTCCAGACTCTCGAACGCCGTCACGATCTCATTGGCTCCAGCAACGGTGTCGACTTGGGCCTGCTCCGTTTTCATGTTCTGCAGTGGTGGCAAGCCGCCCAACGTCATGGACGCATCAATGGGCGAAATGTCGGTGGGGTGTTGGCTGGTTGTGGCGGGAAACATGGAGCTGAAGCTCGGCAACGGCGAATCTTCACGCAGGGACAGTTTGTTGAGCGAAAACTGCATGCTATTGATGACCAGGCAATGGCTTGGCTCGACACCAAGTGCGAATAAGAAAGCGAGCCGTGCAGACGAACATTTTGCCATTTGTATGCGGATCGACTTCAACGCGAGGCATCTGTGATATCGAGAAAGCCGGCGCCAAGGACCGATTGCCATAGTACAAGGCAAGGAAACATCTTAAAGCAAGAAGATTTATCCTACCAGCTATTGGATTCATGTGGGTCCTGACTGCAGAAAGCAACGAGTAGTTGCTACTTTGGGTGATCAATTCCACATTGAAGCGTGGCCCGTATCCGTGACTCATCCCGGATCATAAATTAAAGGCATCAAAGCGGCTACAGTTCTTCAAAAAGGAGTTTTTCGGAACAAAAGCCGACTTCTGCAACTAACAGCAAATCCAGACCCAAGCAGGTTGTGTGTTTTGCCACCAACTTGGTACGAATGAAGTGCCATTGAAGGTCGCCAATGCTCAGACGATTCTTTGTCGTGAGCATTGGATCGATAGGCCTATGAGTCATGGGCCTTGAGTCGGGGGGATATTCATTGCAGCCAGTGGTTCCCCAGCACGTGCCTCTCGGCGCCTTGTCAGCGGATCGTGTGGTTCACGCTGGGTCCACGAAAGTCTCAATTGAATCTCCTTGTGCCGCTTCAACATGTGCGCGATCTTCACTCGTGTCCGTCCATTTGGGCTTTGGCGGCGGGTCACGCAGATCGCCCGACCCTTTGCGGGTCTAGATCGTTGATATGCGGTTGTCATCGAGTCGCTGAGGGACAAGGATCGCAAGATCTCTCGGGCGCCAAGGGATCTCCATGAAAGCGGTGGCTGGCAGGATGGTATGAGTCGAGTCGAGCTTTGCGCTTAGAATCGATCACTTCAAAATTTGCGGTGTCGAGAGACCATCATCCAGAAGAACTGAGCCCCACCCCAACACTAGTCACTGAGTGTTGTCCCGGGCTGTTGCCACTATGAAGTCTCCGACCAACTACGGGAGCGAGAATGAAGAAACGCGCTTCATCCGACGCGTTGCGGCGCCCGACCGACCTAGCAACAAGCGGCGCCAAAAGAAGCGGATCGCCATCGCTGGCGCGACGCTCGGTCTGCTGGCCGCGTCGGCCGGGGTCGGCTATGCCACCATGAAGAACGGCGGCTCGACGAGCGCTGTGCAGACGGCCAAGCTCGAGGCCAGCATGGCCAACGAGGCCTTCGTGTCCCAGCTCGGAGACGCGTTCCACCCGAATTTCAACAAGATCGACCAGAACGAAGACGGCATCCTGTCCAAGGATGAGATCCTGGCTGACATGACGGACAAGGAGATGGTCGACGTGGAGAAGGTCAAGGCGTCGGACCTGCCTGATGACATTAAGAAAAATGTGTTGTCACTGCTGGAGGGGAAGCTCAAGAGCGACAGTGACTGCGCCTCCAAGGCGGTGAGTGCTTTGTCTTCTTGGGCTGTTGATTTTCGATGACACTAACGGCTTATCTTGTTCATTTGCAGTCGGATCAGCGGGAGGCCCCCGTGACCAAGAAGGACCACGAAATCTTCTACTACATGCTGGATGTGTTCTGCCCGAGAGTGACTATTGCTGTCACTCCGCCAGACCAAGAAGAGGAGGGCGAAGTCCCCTCCCAAGAAACGCAGCAGACGGTCGAGATCCCGACGCCTGATGGAGGCACTTCTCAAGTCGTGATTGTCGGTGAGCCCGTCGATGGCAAGCAGACCATCGCGATCCCGGATGGCGACGGAGGATACTCCACGACGAAGGTCAACTCTATCGAGACCCCAACAGGGGAGCAGAAGATCTTGATCCCGAACGCTGAAGGCGACATCACCCCCGTAGTTGTGCCCGAGGTGCCGGAGGAGGTGAAGACCCAGGCCGAGCTGACCGGCGAGCAGCCGCAGGAGTTGTGCCCGAGGTGCCGGAGGAGGTGAAGACCCAGGCCGAGCTGACCGGCGAGCAGCCGCAGGTGGTTGACGTGGTGACGCCTTCTGGCGAGACGGAGCAGGTGATCGTTGTGGGCGAGGCCGAGCACGGCCAGCAGACTGTTGAGATCGTTGACGAGCATGGCGAGACGACGACCGAGGATGTGAGGGTGGAGGAGACCCCGTCCGGCGAGCAGCAGCTCGTGATCCCTGAGATCGATGAGCCTGTGGTTGTGCCCGAGCCAATTGCGGAGGAGCCTAAGCTCGTGATCCCTGAGATCGATGAGCCTGTGGTTGTGCCCGAGCCAATTGCGGAGGAGCCTGGCTACTCTGGTGAGAACACGGAGGTGCAGCAGACCGTGGAGGTGACCACCGCTACTGGCGAGCAGGAGCAAGTGACCATCCTCGGCGAGGCCGAACACGGTGAGGTGACCGTTCAGATCCAAGACGAGCAGGGCCAGACGACGACGGAGGAGGTCAAGGCGGTGGAGACCCCGTCCGGCGAGCAGAAGCTGGTGCTGCCCGAGGTGGAGGAGCCCGTGGTTGTGCCCGAGGTGCCGGAGGAGGTGAAGACCCAGGCCGAGCTGACCGGCGAGCAGCCGCAGG
>JAHWLE010001294.1:0-12480 GCA_024679135.1 Phytophthora foliorum
ACGGCGGCGCACCTCGCGCGAAGCTCTTGGGCGGCTGCGAGCGCACGGACGGACTGGGGATCATGAAGCTCGGCAGCGCCGAGGCGTCGCCCTCGGCGTCCTCGAAGCACGCGAACTGCGCCTCCTGCAGCAGCGGACGCATGGCACTTTGGTTTGTATGGCGGCCGCGCTATTCCCCTCTTAAGTGCGAATTTAAATTTGGTGTTTTCTGTGGTGTGCACAGAATTTGCGTCGTGCCCCTTCGAGCGGATCTTGTGGCCTTCACCATCGGAGCTGCTCACTGGAGCCATCATGATGGACGCGTTGCGCGCACAGAAGCAGAAGCTGCTGGACCCGGAGAGCGGCCAGCCGGCGGAGGGCTCCCCGGGCTCCAATGGCAGCAACTTCTGGCTGTGCCCGAGTCTGTCGTACCAGGAGCGAGTGATCGGCTGCGTCACGTGCTTCCTGCTGGGCTTCCTGCTGTCGCTGGGCTCGACGTTCCGCCTGGCCAAGCTCGTGCACGGCAACCCGGCGCCGTTCGCCATCGCGTACACGATCGGCAACATGTTGTCCATCGGCTGCACCACCTTCTTCGTGGGGCCCTGGAAGCAGCTCCAGACCATGTTCCACTCCAAGCGCCGCTACTCCGCCGTCGTCTACGTGGTCTTCATCTTCGTGACGCTGCTGCTGTGCTTCTCGCCGCACATCCACCACCGCATGTTCTTCGTGCTGCTCTCGGTGCTCGTGCAGTTCATGGCGCTCGTCTGGTACACGCTGTCCTACGTGCCCTACGGCCGCAGCATCGCTCTGAGCTGCTGCAAACGCTCCTGCGGGCTGGCCACCGACGACGACATGTAAGAGAGAGTGTTGAAGTCATCTTGTCGTTGTAATTGAAAAAAAGGGGGCAAAAGGAGCGGTTGTGATTGCTTAACTGGTCTCGTGACGTGTCTCTCCCTTGTGGCTCAGTCCGTCTTGGCTCTTGTATTGGGGTCTTGCTTCAGCTTTGCGGCCTCGGTGGTGACGTGTGTGTGCTTGAGGTTGTTGGCCTCGATGATGAACCAGTTGATGGAGACGGTGAGCCCCACGACGAGGAAGAGCAGCACGAACACGTGGTACGAGTCCTCCAGCTCCGTGTAGACGACCGCCAGCATCACGAAGAACAGCAGCGCCAGCACCACGTTCAGCGCGACCACGAACTCGCGACTGCCAGGCCGCAGCACGTTCTGCAGCGCGCTCGCCATGCCTGCTTACAGTTAATGGCAAAGATGCTGAAATGCGATTAGAGAGGTCCAAGTATGCGATCCGAAAGGATTGATGTGAAGTAACAAGGCCGAGAAGCTGCTGAACGAGACAACGGCGGATGTAACCAGCGACGTTGTCAAGGCCTAATACATCTCACCAACCATTGATCCATCGGATAACCCTTCATTTTCTGCATTTACTACTGAAATTCCGACCCCCAACAGCTTCTTGGCGCTGAGTTACGCTCCTCCGACCTTCACGTTTGGTTTGAATTCCTTGTCCATCCTTCGTACATTGCACGGGCAATAGCCAATCCACCGCCAGAAGCGTTGCCAGTAACCAAAGAGGGGGAGGACAACAGTGAAGACGAGTTCGATGAAGACAACCCCGAGTGGGCCAAGTGGAACTGCAACCAGATCCGAACCAAGATCCGCAACTTCCTGGACACCAAGGAGATAACGCAGACGGCGTTTCTCAAGCTCTGCGACATCAACTCCAACTCGTACTACAGGTTCATGAACCTCAAGGGCCCGTACGGAGGCTCGGACAACCAAACGTACGAAGGCGCGGCCATTTTCTTCTACCGACGAGAGAAAAAGGAGAAGCAGGAGAAGGAGAAGCTGAAGGCTATGAAGCCCAAAGACAGGAAACGCAAGGCGACCGAGGAAAAAGAGCAGAAGGTCAAGAAGTCCAAGACGGGAGAGGAGACGCTCGAGAAGATCGAGCAGGTTCAGATCCCGGATATGGACGACGAAGGCAACGTGCCCGTGTACGACGACTGCGACGAGATCCGCAAGAAGATCAACTTCTTCCTGGGTGAGAAGACCGTGACGAAAGCGGCATTCCTGCGGGCATTGGGCAACGTGAACAGCAACAGTCTGCGCTGCTTCATGAACCTGAAGCGCGGCGCTGGATCTGGCGCTGCGAATGTTGTGTACCGCACGGCCTACATCTTTTTCGAGAAGAAGCGCATCTTGGAAGGAGGCAAGAAGACCAAGAAGCGGCTGGAGAACGAGATGAAGCAAGGCCGTGGAGGGTTCCCCTTGCGCCATGACAATGGCATGCGTTGGGTCATCGTGTCCAACCACGAGTGATTCAAGTGATTTTCCCTCAGCCAACCTTCATGTAGCTGCGTAGAACTTGCATTGAAGCAATGCATTTATTTTCATTTTTTTTTTTCGACTTCCAATGAGCGCAGGATGCCATGTTCTGCGAGTATAATTGGTAAGAAAAAAAGCGCAGGAATATTTTCACAACTCAAATCGCTTCCCGCCTGCAGAGCCTCTAAATGCTCAACGAGATGCATGCTGGTGGTAAAGCCCCCACCGCCAAAACGAATACCCCGACGCCATCTTCGGCATCACCTGCCAAAGTCTCTTTCGATGAGGAGGAGTCGATTCGCAGCACCTCAAGTACTCTTGCAACCAGCTCCGGACCCAAATCCGCAAGTTCCTGGGCACGAAGGAGCTGACGCTGGCTGCGTTTCTCAAGGAATGCAAAGTCAATCCTGGGTCCTACTATGATACAGGTTCATGAACCTCAAGGGCAGACAACAACAACCTCTACTATGGGGCGTCGCTCTTCTTCTACCGCCGTGAGCGGAGAGCGAAGATGAACAAGAAGAAGGAGAAGACAAGCGACAGGAAGCGCAAAGCTACCGAACAGCGAGAGCAAAAGGCAAAGAAGGCCAAGGCTGGGGCCGACTTGCTTCCGCGTATTGAGGAGGTCCAGCTGGAAGGTGAAGGCCACGCGCCCGTGTACGATGATTGCGATGCAATCCGCAAGAAAATCAGCTTCTTCTTGGGCGAAAAGCTCGTGACGCAAACCGCTTTTCTGAAAGCACTGGGCAACGTGAGCGCCAACAGTCTGCGCAGCTTTATGAATATGAAACGCGTTCCCGGATCCGGTGCAGCGAATGTTGTGTACCGGAAGGGCTACGTCTTCTTTGAAAAGAAGCGCATTCTTGAGGGCGTGAAGAAGACCAAGAAACGTCTGGACAACGAAACCAAACAAGGTCCCGGCGGGTTTGAACTCCGCCATGACGACGGTAAGCGCTATTACCTCGTGAGTGAACTTTTCGGTGAAGATTAAGCACATGATGCCCGACCATTTATTATCTCTGGAATCAACACCAATGCGTGAGGAACAAGCATATTTTATATTGTCATCTCTCTTTCTCTCACCCTTGCTGCTCAACGCGCGGCACTGCCCTGTGTCATTCCACAAGCAGTGGACGATGACGACGAAGTATCGAAGCGAGGAATACGCCAGCGCCTATCAGGTCAAACGAGCGCTATGGCAGCTTAGTGCTTGAGCACGATCTCGTACGTCTGCTCGGCGATGCTGCGCTCCTCGTCCGTGTTGACCACCATGACCTTGGTCTTGGCGTTGTCCGCCTGGATCTCGACGGGGCCCGAGCCCATCATGGACACAGCGTTCTTCTCCTCGTTGAGCTCAATACCGAGGAAGCCCAAGTTGCGGCACACGCGCTCACGGATCATAGCCGAGCTCTCGCCGATGCCGGCCGTGAAGATGACAGCGTCGAGGTCGCCACCCAGCTCCAGCACGTAGGCACCGAGGTACTTGCGGACACGGTGGGCGAACACGTCGAGCGCCAGGGAGGCAGCCGGGTCGTTGCCAGCTCGCACGCGGTCCTGGATGACGCGGATGTCGCTCTCATCGCAGATGCCGAGCAGGCCGCTCTTCTTGTTGAGCATGGTGTCCACCTCCTGGATGCTCATGTTGAGCTCCTTGCACAGGAAGGCGTGGATGGCCGGGTCTATGTCACCGCAGCGCGTGCCCATGACGAGCCCCTCGAGCGGGGTCATGCCCATGCTCGTGTCAATGCAGCGACCCTTGCTGATGGCGGCAATGCTGGAGCCGTTGCCCAAATGGCACGTGACGAAGTTGCACTCGTCCACGGGCTTGCCGAGCATGGCAGCAGCCTTCTTGGCCACGAACTGGTGGCTCGTGCCGTGGAAGCCGTAGCGACGCACGCCAAAGTCCTCGTACAGCTTGTGCGGGAGCCCGTACGTGAAGGCCTTGGCCGGCATGGTGGCGTGGAAGGCCGTGTCGAAGACCACAACTTGCGGGCACGGGCCGAAGACCTCGGTGGCCACCTCAATGCCCAGCAGGTTGCCGGGGTTGTGCAGCGGGGCCAGCTTGACGTTGGCCTTGATGGCCTCAATGACCTGGCTGTCCACGACCGAGGCCTTGCTGAAGGCCTCTCCGCCGTGCACGACGCGGTGGCCTATGGCCTTGATGCCCTCGAGGTCCGAGCCGAAGAACTTGCCCACGGCCGTCTCGAGCGCCGTGCGGTGCGTGTCCAGAGGCAGTTCGATGTGCTCCTTCTCGCCCGTGGCCAGCGTCTTGTGCGTGATGCGGCCGTTCTTGCTGCTGGGCGTGGACAGCTCCACGAGGCCCGTGAACACGGCGGCGCCCACGCCCTCGGGCTGCAGCTGGAACAGCGAGTACTTGAGCGACGAGCTGCCGGCGTTGATCACCAGCAGGTGCGAGTCGGCCACGGACGCCGAGAAGGCGCGCGTCGCCAGCTTCTTGAGCGGCAGCTTGGCCGAGAGGGACGAGAACGAGCGCAGCATAGCGGACAGAGAAGACGAGACGTGCGCTGCCGGGCGAAAATGTCGGAATGAGCGGCTTTGTTGGATGTTGCACCGAGTCAGTGCGGGTTATGTACTGTGTACCAGATAATCGGTACCACGTCATGATGGCCATAGCGGCGGAAAACCTGGAGGAGCGGCAGCTTCAAGACAGGTGTCGTCGGCGATTGCTGGGTTAGCAGTATGGACGTATCGGCTGATTGCGCCGAGTGGCGCTCATGCATCGCGCAAGACGCAAGGTTTGTCGCCGCTTGATCCGGACTTTAGCGAGTTTCAGCTTGGAAATGACAAGTCAGCTCAATATCGTTATTGATGCATAGATACGATGCATTCACATACAATGAGCAAGCGTAAACCAGTTTATTAGCATACGCTGGTTCAGTTGTCACAACGCACAATGAAGCACGTCACGTGTCGACGCACCCGTCCCAAGTACGTGGCCAGGCTCGACTGTCAGTGTGCAAATCGCCACACCCGACATCGACTGGAGTGGCGGCACTGACAACACGCTCCGAGCGCGCGGTTGCAGCCTTTTGCCTCGGCTCTGGGCCAGGATGGGGACCACACATCGCGTGTTTCTGCTTGGAGCGCAGTGCCGGATCCGGCTCACAGCTCACCGAATTGATGGGGACACGTCCGTGCAGCTTTTTGAGCTGGTACCGATAGCGCATTGCGGGGATTGATAGCGTCACGTATAGTGCGAGGGCGAGATGTTGCAAGCTGCGAGCCGATGGCTGTTAGATAGCGGTGGTGCTGAATGACGCCGAATCTGCGCCACGTCCGTGGTCATCAAGGGCTCGTTTGTGAACGGTTTGTCCGACGATACGAAGAACCAAGCAGAAAAATCGAGGCTCTGGTCGCGATTTGCTCGGCTCGCAGAGGAAATTTGCGTCTGTCGCGGGCAAGAGGCCCGACTTGAAGCCTTCCAGGGCAGCGAGGATCCCCAGCAGAGCTTGAAAATTGGTGAATTTATTTTCGTTGTATTCTGAGAAAACGGAGGTGTCAAGTGTTCTCGCGGGATTCATGGTGCCAACGGGTTGAGAAGCGGTGGTCTACTTGCCATTGGCAACTTGCCAATACACTAGCATAATGGGAGTCCCAATGGGACATCGACGAGCGCTGGAAAAGCTGCTGGGTAACAATTTCTGGGTCCCTGCTTCTCTCCTGGACATGGAGCAAATCTCGCCGTTCATTGAGTTTGTCGGCCTGCCGGATGGTGTTGTGAAGAACCCGCATGAAGATTCTTTTGGGGCCCCGACTATTACACTAACATATTCTTCGCGATGCTATCCATGTTTCGCAACTTCGGGTGCGTCTATGTCGACGGATTGCCTTCTACTCAGGCATGCTTGCCGCTACTGCTGAAGACTTTCGCCGAACAGTTCAGTGGTTACCATTGTTGTGGCGGAGTTCAAAGTGTCTGCCTCCGTTAATTATCCACACGCTTTTTGGACAACATCACGGCCGGCATCGGCGAGAGCTCGGCTATGATCCCTGAGCGCGTGTGCCGCAACCTGGGCCTCCTCGGCTTTGAGCTTAACGAGGAGAAGATTGTTTGACCTGACAGCCGCTGGCGTATTCCTCGCTTCGATACTTTCGTTGTTATCGTCCTCTGCTTGTGGAATGACTCGAGCAGTACTGCTAAGAGAGGTGACAACATAAAATACTTATGGCGTATTGATGTTGGCTGCATTGCTCAATCGCCAGTTGAATAGCACCGCGCTGTGTGCATCCAGAAGGAAGCAAAAATGATTCTGGGCCGTCAAGCATTTTATGTTAAAGCAGGTTTGTCAATTATAGCAGAAATGAACTCGCACAAGTTCCGGTGGTTGCATTCCCTGTAATTTATAATGTCAACAGAGTAGGTCGTCAAATGCAGACTCTCCAGGTGCAACGGAACCACCACTAGCACTACGCAACAAACTCGCTGGTGCTACTTTTTCTATGTCCTTGGAAAGCGATGGTGATGACTCTCTTGCCGCGTGCTTTCGCTTCAGCGTTTCCCAGTTAACCTCGGGATCCGGCTCGCGACGCTCTCTTCGAACGCCAAGCGGAGATGCCGCCGCGTGCTTAATCTGACGAACTAGCGTGAGGATCTCCTGAGTCGACCGCATATGCTGACGCTGGGAGGAAAACGAGGAGAGGTCATCCACGGTGTCGATGGATGTAAATGACGCCGAGTCCCACATTTCATTCGCCCCCAACGTAGCTTCATCAGTGGCCAGTGTGGTTTCATCAGCGAATGCTGGTGCCTTGTTGTCTAGCGATAGACTGTTGAGTGAGGCGCGCGAAGAACCAAGAAGAGCTCGGGCCAGCGCTCTGCTCTTTCCACTCACGCGTGGCCGAAAGTTGCTGTCGCTATGGATACTGCTGCTAGGACTTGAGCTGAGATCATGCCGACCAGCCAGAACACTGCTGGTCGAAATACCATCATCCGAATGGCAAGATTCGCACTGACGACTCGATGCTAAGGAGCGTGGCATATCCTCGAATTTCTTGTCCAGCAGTTTCTCCAGAGCCTGACACCGACGAGTAAGCTCTTCGACTCGCTCCTGTGCCCGGTTGTCACCTTCCACTTGAACATTTTTTGCAGCAACACTTTCGTAGGCGGTTGGAGGATCTGTTTGCGTTTGGACCGCACAAACACTTGTATGTTTTACTTCATCGAGCTGTGCTTCTAGATGTGTTAGCTGGCGCTTGTGTTTTGCCATCATTTCGCTAATAGCTTCCTCGTGTCGTTTTTCCAGATTGGCCATCTTCTCGGGGAGAAGTTCGCACAGCACCTGCTGCTCGATATCACTCCGTACTTGCGCTTCAATCTTCTGTGCCTCTGCTTGTTGCGATGTCTTTATTATTTCGCTTGTCTCTGCAAACACTTGCTTCTCCTTGCGGTGCTGTATCTCCATTTCGTCATTGTTGTCCTGAAGCTGCCGAATAGTGTCTTGAAGAATTCGCAGCTCCCGGTCATGGAGCTCCTTCGTACGCTCTTGCTGCTTCTTCAGCGCTTGACACTGCCTTTCTAGGGCTTCGGCCCCCTCCTTTGCCTGTGCTATGACCTCTTGTGTATCCCTGTGCTGGTTAACGACCTGCTTCCGCTCAGCACGCAACGTTTTGAGTTGGTTGTTCAACTGCGCCACGTCGTCCTCGTAGCGTCGGCAAGCGTGATCATGCTGTTTAAATACCACAAATATGATGTCAGTAATAAGTTACCTCCTTCCACAACAGTAGGTACAAGCTACAGCACCTGGTCCTTCGCTGAGGAAAGCTGAAATTCAAAGGCTTCTCGGTCAAGTCTCTTCCGGTGTTCTGCGTCTGTCGCCGTCTGTTTCCATTGTTCGACTTCTTTGTTAGCAACGCGTAGTTCGTCCTCGAGCTGAGCCTCTTTCTTCTTGTACCTTCCTCTCACAAGCTTCAGTTCTGAGAGTGACTCATCCACCACTCGCTGCATTCGCTCATGGTGATACCCTTGCACCTGTTGGACTGCACGGTCAAAGTTGGCCATCTGCCTGCGCACATGCAACTCCACTGCTCCGTTCATGCATGCAACAGCTTGTTCCAGTTCTAGAAACTGCTCAGCAAGCTCCAAAGAAACTGCGTTTTTCAGCCCACGGCCTACATGCCACGAAGAAAGTGACGAGATATCGTCCCCTCCACCGTCATTGTTCGACGGACCTTCCAAAGTATCTTTGTCGTCTTTCTTTGATCTGTCAAGCTCTCCAAGATGAACCATCGCTGCCTGGAAATTTAGCGTCGGCTCATGCGAGTACTTCCTCGTCAACGCCTCCAACTTGTGCGTGAGCAGCAGCAGCCACTGTTTCACAGCGTCTTCCCTCTCATCTCTCTCAGTCTGAACTGCCACCGTCTCCGCTACCAGTTTACTCCCTCCTCTCACAGGAGCAGGAGATGACCACGAACTGGCCACCGTCGGAGCTCCTGAACTCAGCATCTCGCCTTCTGCTCGTCCTTCCACCGTCTTCCTCCACTTGTCCTGGAAGTCGCTCAGCTGCCTCCTCACAGCCTGCAATTCTGCGCTGATCTCACTCTGCTGGGCCAAGAGTTCGCTCTCCACTTGCTTCTCTTTTGGCGGCTGCTGCTCCTGAACTCGTGGGGAGACGCAAGGCGCCGGATGAAACCAGTTGGCGCTGCTGCGGACGCTCGGAGCGCCTTGGGAACTCTCCTCCAGCCGCCGTCGCGTATACAGCGAGTGAATCTCTCTCAAATCGCGCTGTTTATCGTCCGGGAAGCCTCCTCTAGCTCGCTGTATACGGTATACACGTTGGTGCTCGGTGCTGGCCACGCTACTGGCCGTGTCCAGGCTCACGTCGGCCTCCACGTCGCTCCAGTCGCCTACGAAGCTGCTGCTGGTGGCCTCGCTGTACGTCTCCCAGTCTGGGAGCGCCCACGCGTCGCCGCTGGCGCCCTCAACGTCGCCCTCGAGCGCTGCCATGACGTCGGCGTCGCTTTGAAGGAGCTTCTGGGAATTTGAATATTAGAATCGCTGTGATTGGACGAAAATATAGAACGTATATTCGTCCAACCACAGCGCTTCAAATATTTAAATGGCACTTCAACATGGAGCAGTTCATTTTGGCAGTTTGTTCGCGGCTGCTAAAGCTCGTACCGGCAATATACAGAGAGAGTTTGGACACGTGTCGACAGTCAATCGTCGAACTGCGAGAACTGGCTGGAGGCCGTTTTGAGACGCTTCCGGCGCACGACAGTGGGGGTGCTGTTGCTGCTGCTGCTGCTGCCGGCTGTGGTGACACTGGTGGGAGAGGACAACGAGGCTGCGTCAGCGTTGGCGGAGCGATGCGTACCTGGTGGACAGAGCCGCTCGTCCTGCGCGTCCATCCAGTGCACCTCGTCGTCGATCTGGAGCTGCACGAGCAGCGACTTGACCGTGGACAGCACCTTGGCGTCGCGCCATAGCATCCGCTTCTTGCCAGGACGCGTCTCACCCACCTGCACCTCGTCATTCACGCGGAAGCGCCGCCAATCGCGCACCTTGGAGTGCAGCGGCATGAGTCTCGGCGACGTTCGGGCCAGCCACTCGTCCCACTTGGTGCTCCAGCCGCGATAGTGCACCTTGGCCTGGTTGTCCGTGATGTCCACGATCCTCGCTTCGTACCACTTGCTGTCCGTGTCCAGGGCGTCCACAATTTGCCCAAGTTTGAGCTCCGATCTCCACTGCTCCAGAGCTTCCGCCGACAATTCCTCGTCTCTGTCTGGAGACGTCGGAGGCGACGCTGGAGCGTCAACCGACGCCGGCGTCGAGATGTGGCCGTGGCCTGTGGCCCGCTCCTCCAGTCCGGCAGGATACACGTCCACACCCAGTCGTCTCCCCATTGTCACCACCTCCCGACGCACCGCCCAGTCGTAGCCAAACTCCATAGACAGCGCACTCCACACGCGCTCAGTCACGAGTCGGTAGTCCACATCCTCCATCAGGTTTGGCTTGAGAATCGAGCGGCTGCAGCAGCGGCAACTGCGACTGGCGTCCACGATGTCTCCATTGCGGACGCGCGAGTCTGTTGGCGTCTCGCCGCGCTCCACGACGCGCTGCCACCAGCCGCAGGACACGACGTACCAAGCGTCTCTGAGGTGATAGCCGCGAGCCATCTTCGAAGGATTTAACATGGATACAGTACGGCGGTTGTGTTATCAGGTTACTAACATACACAGAATCGATATGATAGCGGATAGAGGTAAATACGGACCAATCCAGAACCACACAGCGACGATTATGCTGGGCAGCGGACTGCAGTGGCTGCGACGCCAACGGCGCGCGCTGGCGGTGGTGGACGGCGCGCTCCGACCGCAACAGCTTGTGCGACCTCGAGTACCTGCCGCTGCGGAGCTGTGGCAACAGAATGCGCTTCAAACGCGTGGTTTTGCGATGCCTGCAGCGATTCTGAGCCAAATGGACCTGTTGGGGCGCCGCTACGACGAATTGGCACACGAACTGTCGCAGTACGTGGCTGTTTCTGTATTGTTTCCTGATGTCTAGGTAGTTTGTGACTTGGCGATGCTGTGTGGAGCTGGTGGGGCGGACTTTTCTAACGTGGTTATGGACAATTGTGCAGCAACGACGGCAGCTTCTCATCCGACAAGATCACGAACTTGTCCATTGAGATGGCGGAGCTGGAGCCCAAGGTGGCGGCGGTGCGCGAGCTGCAGGCTCAGCAGAAGGCTGTGGAAGAGCTGGACGAGATGATTGCCGAGCAGGCGGGAAGCGATGACACGGATGCGGTCGAGCTGCGTCACATGGCCGAGGACGAACGTCGGGAGCTGCTGGAGGCTATCAGCAAGCTGGAGGGCGAGGTGGTGCGGCTCATGCTCCCGCGCGACGAAGCGGACGACAAGAGTTCAATCTTGGAGATCCGAGCTGGTACGGGAGGCGACGAGGCTTGTCTGTTCGCTGCTGACATCCTCAAGATGTACCAGAAGGTGGCGCTGGTCAAAGGCTGGAAGTTCGAGATCATGAGCATCTCGGAGACGGACCTGGGTGGATGCAAGGAGTGCGTGTGCTCTCTTACGGGCCGCGGCGCCTATGGTCGCATGAAGTTCGAGAGCGGCGTGCACCGCGTGCAGCGTGTGCCGGTGAACGACGTGCGCGTGCACACCAGTGCCGTATCGGTCGTGGTTCTGCCCGAGGCCGAAGAGGTGGAGGTGGAGATCGACCCGAAGGACCTTCGTATCGATGTCTACCGTGCGTCGGGCGCTGGTGGCCAGCACGTCAACACCACGGAGAGTGCTGTACGCATTACGCACCTACCCACGGGCATCGTCGCGGCCGTGCAGGACGAGCGGTCGCAGCACCAAAACAAGGCCAAGGCACTGAAGATTTTGCGGGCGCGTGTGTTCGACGGCATCCGTCGGAAACGCGACGCCGAGCGCCAGACGATGCGTAACTCGCAGGTGGGCTCTGGAGACCGCTCCGAGCGCGTGCGCACCTACAACTTCCCGCAGAGCCGCGTGAGCGACCACCGCGTCAACGTGACGGTATTCGGCATCGAGCGCATGCTGAACGGGGAGCTGCTGGACGAAATTGTGGACGCACTGGTGGTGGACGAGCAGAACCACCTGCTGCAGCAGCTTGAAGCGCCGTAGAACCTGTAGCCATGTTGGCCATAAAACGTAGAACGACACTTGCATCGACATGTCATGCCAAATGCTACTGCGACGCCACCGTTAGTGACGGCAGTTGGTCTGGCGCATTCATTTGTGTCCATCAACGCGCACAGTCACACGTAAGTGCCTCGTGTGTCTCGGATCCAGGTGCACAAAATCCAGCCCAAGTGATGAATATGGCTCGCGTGTTGAGTTAATACGCTAAATAGTGGCATGGGCGGTTTCTAGAACGTATCTAGCCTGCAATAAAATAACGGCGTGGCCGTGCGCCACTCACTGGGCCAGAGCGGCCACAGCCGAATGCCGATCCTGGAAGCCGAAGGAGAAGCGGCGGGTGATGCCCACGCCCATGCTGACGTTGATGCTGCCGCGCCTCTTCTTGGTGAACTGCTGGTCGTGGCGCTGCGCCTCGCGCTGCATGGAGATGCTGCGCTGGAAGCCTATGGCGGCGCGGGTCTTGGCCTGCTCGGCGTCGACCTCAAAGAAGCCCGCGATGAGCACGAGCAGCGGG
>JAHWLE010001295.1:0-12478 GCA_024679135.1 Phytophthora foliorum
CACTGAAGAGCCCTGAATTGGCCAACACGCCCGCCGCGAGGATAGGCATGAGACCCATGCGGAAAAAGACCTTGAGCGGGTCCGAGACGACGTACGTGAGCGCGAGGCCAGAAAGGAGAGACGTGACCCAGAGCTGCGCCTCCAAGCTCCCGACGGTGAAGGCAAACAGGAGCACGAAGTAGACGCTCCACGCACTCCAGACAGCACACACGGTGTACGAAAAATACACGACCCACTCCGGGAAGAGAGGCTTGGCCTGCTGCGCCGGCTGCCGGCGCAGGAAGGCGTTGTACAGCAGTCGGGACGTGCGGCGGATCTTCTTGAGCTGCTCCTTCTCGGTCAGATAGGCTTGTCGTTCGTGCAAGGGCAACGCCGCGATCTTGCGCTCCTCCCGCGCAGCCACGTAAAGCTCCAGGCGCTTCTTCAGCTTGGAAATGCCTCGCAGCCCATCAAGGAGCTTCTCCTGCTCGTGCTTGGCCTCCCGTCTCAGCCGACGTTGCTCCATCGCGGCAGCATGCTTGGCTTTCTTGATGGCCTTGCGCTTTTCGGCGACCTGCTCTTTATTGGTGCGCAAGACGGCCTGCGTTTCCTTCTTGATGCTCACAGTGATACGCCGTTTGTCCGCTCGCACAGCTGCTTCGGCCTCTCGAGCCGCCGTCGGTCGTCGTGATACGCGCCGCACACTCTGTCGCGTCTTCACAATGATATCGTTCACATCGGGTCCGTTAAGCTCGACAGCCATAGCCTCCGAGATGCGCCGATCGAATTGGTTCCCGATAGCAGTACGCAATTTCTGGAGCTGCGTCTCAGTACGCTCCAGCTCAGCTTGAGCCTTAGCAACGACCACGCGTGCGTTGGACTGCTGGGCCTCGCAGGACTCGTTGCATTTAACGAGCCACGCCTGTAGCGCAAGTACTGTCTTGGCCTCTTCGTCTTCCCCCCTTGTCTGCGGGCGTGACTGTCGGCCTTCGTTGTCCTCTGCATCCTCATTTCGTTCCTCCTCCTCTTCCTCTTCTTCTTCGAGGACGTCAAGCTGCTCGCAGATCTCCGCGATAGTTGCCGCCGACGCCGCAGAAACCAGCAGTGGGTCGAACTTGAGCATGCTGTTGATCAGTGCTTCCCCTCTCTGGCGTTTGAGCATCGTGCACAACTGCTGCATTGCCAATACGTTGCGAGCCGCTGGATCAATTGCTTCCTCCTTCTCCTCTTCGTTCCCCTCAATTCGCGAAGGATTCACAAGTGGGCTTAGCATCGCAGGAGCGGCAGGTGGAATCACCGCAGTATTCGTATTCGCCACAGACGCTGCCAACGCTCCTCCATCTGCGCTGGCTGTCAATGAGTTGTGCTTCAAAGATAGAGCGCTAAGCAAACGCGAACGCCGGTGGCCATCGTCAACAGGCCCCCGAGTTTTCTGCTCCCGTAAATGGGACTTGATCTGCACCAGCACACCAGCAAGCGGGTCATCGCCCGCTTCTCCTTCGAGGTGCTGCGGCGGCTTCACATCTGCGTCACGGTTGTACAGCGCCAGGAAGATGCCACGACACACTTGACCGCTACGAGTCTCCAGGATGTCTCTTTTCGTTCCGTCTTCTCTTTGAACCCCAGCCTGTTCAAGCTTATCATGAACAAGCTGCAAGGAGCTCATATTCACGTCACGGGCAAGTGCTGCGAGGTCCATAGAGAGCTGCTCAGCTGGTGAGTACTGTTTCGCACGACCATAAGCATCCGTCTCGACTTCCACCATGTTGCCAGCATCATCCTCGACCTGATAGCGGATGAGGTACTTCTGCATGCGCCCAGCCTTCTTGAACATCATCATGAGAATGAAGCCAACCGGAAGCATACACACAGTCGTAATGACTGCAGATACGACGGCTGAGCCCACCGTCTTGGGCTTTTTACGTAGCTGGTAAAGTAGGGCGTTCGTGAACATTTGACTCGCCACTAGCGTGAAGACAACCGTCAGACGCTGTGCGCGACTAAAACCTTCGTTGTACTTGAACACGATGGACAGCAACTTGTGATTCTGCTTCAGTCCGCGACCAAAGCCAATTAAGATCGCACGCAGCTTCGAGCGCCAAGTCTTGGCCTGCAAGTACTCGGGTTCTTGGAAGAGAGAGCGTAGCTTCACCTTTGCAGGCGGCGCTGAACCTCGCTTCATTTGACGAGAAGCGCGCATTGCTTTGAAACGGTCCTGACGGTCCCAGCGATTCACGTAAAACACCGCAACGACGTACAGGAAGAAAAAGCCTGCCATGATAAGGATAAGGAGCAGGTTTTGCTCAATATCTTCAGCTGTCACCTCGTGTGTGACAACGTTCATGAAATGCTCCGTCACTAGGCTCACTGATTGTGACACCTCCGTAGAGAAATCCGTAAGATGTGTGCAGTTGCATATCGTATACAGACCGTCGTCGGTAGTTCCAGCGACGTTGCAGCCTTCAGATGACCACGTTCCAGTCTCTAGGTCCCAATAGGTGCACAATGGCTGACGAACAGGACATGTGGCCTCGCCCGCGTAAGCTGTGCCATTACACTCCACAGTCATCGGTTCCTCGATATCGGTGCAGTTAAAGTACTTCGTATCGATGGTACCCTCTAGGCAGTAGAACGTATGACGCTGCGCACCACCACTCATACTGCTGCTACCGCTTCCGCTGGTCGATGTTGTACTTCCATTGCTGGTATTTGTCGGCATGGTTATAGGGACAAGATTGCGCATGAATATGCTGAAGGGTGAGCCCAAACCGGTGACGGCAATATCTTTTCCATCGCGAGTCACGTTGACGGTCATGACGCGCGAGTTGACTGCTGTGTTATCAAACGCGTACGGGTTCTTCGCGTACACATTGGACTGCACATCAATGACAGGGTCATCTTCATCACCCGCATTTACGGACCCAGAACTACTGCCACTTCCAGTTGTACGGCTAGTTACATAAGCCGCAAAGCCGACTGGAATTGTCGTCGAAGCTGGCGTGAAGTTCGCTGCAATCTGAGCATCGGTAAGAGGTAGTTGAACTGTTTGCCCTTCAAATTTCGAGGCAGTATCGCGTTGACTGACAAGTCGAAGGTTTTTTGTCACAAGCGTCACAGGATTTTCACCGACAATCGCAGTCGAAAGCATCGCGGACTGCAGCTTACTGATAGTATGTGCCACCTGAGCTACACGCGCTCTCTCAGCAGTAAAATCATCAGAACTATTGGTGCTTCCACTCGAGCTCGATGTGCTACCACCGCTTCCACTTGCACTTGTCGATCCACTAGTCGTACCAACCGTAGAACTTCCACTACTCGATCCGGTTGTCAGGCGCCGACTCTTTGTAGTCTTGGTAGTGCTTTTACTCTTACCAGAATTGCTCACCTCTAGGAGGTTTGAGATGGTATTTCCCACTGCTGAAGTAGCCGCACGTGTTAGAACTGGTGCGGCCAAGATGTTGTCCATGAAGTTCAACACCAAGTTTTGTGAATTGGTGTCCAGGATTGTGGCACTCTTGGTAAGTGTCACTACACTTGCAGCTTGTTGCTCCAGCGCGCCCACATCCGTCATATCCACTGACGCTGAAGCCTTAGACATAGCACCCAGGAGGCTCCCTAGCGCAGCACTCTTGGCAGCCATGGCTGCCTTGTCCAATCCGCAGTTATCACCATAATAGCCATCTTTGCACACACACGTAACAATGCAATCCAAGTTCGACGTCAGGCAGCCAACTGGTTCTCTCACACAGCTACCCTTTCCTGCGCATTCGACAGCGTTTGACGTCGGACAGCTTTTTAACGCCGTAGGGGCAGGAGTCGTGCTGTTTCCACCTGTGGTCGTTATCGTTTCCTCTTTGCCATTGATCATATCAGCAAGTGCGTTAATGGTGTTAAGTACTGTGCCGGGGTCGCCACTCAGTGCCTCCGCCAAAACAGCGCTTGTCTTGTTTGCCAAATATGCAGCCTGGTCAGCGGCAGCTACCACCATTTGGGTGACTTGAATCTCCTTTGAGACTCGCGTTGTTGCTCCTAGTGAATCTTGAACGTAGGCTACGAGCGTGATGGTGCTGTTGTCGCCACCACCCAATCCTAGCAGTGAGAGAAAAAGCGCGTCTGGTGTTGACGCTCCAAGCGCAATTTCAGCTTCTCCGGAGTATGTCGCGCCCTTGATATACTTGAACGTATATTTCAGCGGCAAGTCCTCGTCCACCCAATCGCTTGCGAGCACAGAAAATTTGTCTTCAAGCGCGTATCCTAGTGATGGTGTAACACTCAACGTTCCGCTGCTGGGTGGCGAATTGGCAACCACGTTGATAGTGGCTGAACCCATCTGCCCAGACGAATCAGTCGCATTGAGTTGAAACATATACGATACTCCTGCTGTGAGTTTTCCCTCGTTCAACAGCATCGTAAGACGGTCTCGTTGTACCGCGAAGATAGTTTTCATCGTAGCGTCCGTGGCCCCTACAATCGACCAATCAATTTTCGTGATCGGAAGCTTTGAGGTAGCTTTTCCCTTCAGGACCACGCGGTCATTCACATTAACCTTCGCGGTGCTCAGTGGTTCAATCGAAACCTGAGGTGGAGACCCTGGAGTCATGGTAATAAAGACACTAGTCGTGCTCGACCGAGAATCTTTCGATACGGTGACAACAAACTTGTACACTGCATTCGGGTTAACCGTGTTGGCCACCAATGTTATCTTGGCCTGCGCATCGAGTGCTAACGCGTCTCCCGCGGCAGTTAAGCAAGCGACATCGTAGGCCTGGGTTGTAGGGTTTAGCGTCCAGCAAGTCCACGAGTACGTCATCGGCACAGAATTCTGGGGGTCATCTGGGTCAGCAGACAGCGAAGCGTCGAGCGAAACATTTTGTTCAACGCCTATCGACCGATTCCCAGCCGCAACCATAGGGGCCAAGTCTGTGCGTGCCACGCCAATTTGCACATCGGCAGTATTTTTCACTTTCAAGTTACTGGCCATTGCCACTTGCAATCGGAAGACGTAATTCACACCCACATTCAACGTCCCAGAAGGCAGTTTAAGAATGCGTGGGTTCGGGCTCGTGGATTTAAACTGTGCTGTGGTAAGATCCCCAGACACTTGAAGCCACGTGAAAGTCATATCAACGCCTGTTGAAACTGCTGCGGTATCTGTTGAATCTGTGGTAACTGATCCCGAGCAGGAAGGATAACTTGCTGATGCAGTGATCACAAGCTCGTTTGCCCGATAAGCTCCTTGTATCCCACCACCCTTAATGGAGACTGACGGCAGTGCTAAACCGGACTTTTTCACCACAACCTCATTCGAGTTGCCAGTCTTGCCGAAAAAATTCTTTGCCAGAAGTATAAACGAATAGACACCATCCGCTTCTAGGGCAGCAGCGGTAATCTTTATGGTGACATTGTTTGTGATCACCGCTGAAGAGAGAAAGGTTGTGATAGTGTCAACGGAGCTAGTAGACACGTTTGTGGTATTCACCAGCATCCAAGTATACGTCATGGTGCGACCACCTGAGCCCGTCGAGGCTGAGCCGTCCAGGAAGAGGTCGTCACACATACCAAGAGATGTTGCCCCACTCACAAGAACTTGAGGCTGTGGTGGTTTGTCGGGTGCACTGATGGTAATCGTAGCCGCCGGTGCAGCCAATTCCGCCGCTGCTGTAGACTTAAGCAGGTTCCCTCGTAATGCGAGAGTACTTCCTGGTACAACCTTAACACTTTGACCAAACACTAAACGAATCGAGAGAGAACCAGTCTGCCACGTACATGTCGGAGATGTGCCGCAGTAATTTGTCGAATCCGTTGCCGTTGGTAGATCAAACACCACGCTGCAAGCGAAATTATCCGCCGCTAAAGTCGCACGGTTAACAGCCCGATCAAACGTGATTATCAACCCGACTGCAGTATCCAGGAATTTCGCGTCCAAGATTTTCGGAGGCGGTGTCGAATCCTTGGTCTCGACAATCTTCACACTCAAATCGGAAATCGTTTTAGGAGAGTACAACTTATCGTCACTCATCACAAGAGCTGAGATAGTAGCCGTGCGATCACCGTCCACCACTAAATTATCATCCGCGGCAACTGCGATTGCTTTAGAAACATTCCAGTTTGTAGATGTGAAGACTATACTCGCTGGTGACACAACAAGAAGCGTTAGAGACGTAGAGAGTGTTACTGATACGTCGGCAGTAGGTTGTGCCGTCAGTACAATGTTGTATGTATCCGTGAACACGCGTCCCTCAGCAACAACCAAGGCGGGAGAAGTCGTTTTCGTCGATCCCTGGTAGACGGCGAACCCAGACGTATCGTCATTAAGGACTTGCACCGTGATTGACGAAAGAGGGTAGTCGGAATAAATCGTGTCAGTCGAGGTTGTCACCGCTGAGATGGTTACAACTGCATTCGCATCTTCTAGGAAATTGTTCACCGCGCTGATTTGAACGCTCTTGGCAACTGCCCAGTCTGTGGTAGAGAACGTAACAGATGCTGGTGCAATGACTGCCTTGGTAACTAAAGCACTTGTAAGCGTCACAGTTACTGGATTGACGGGTGCACTGAGCATCGTCAGCGAAAGAGAGTTTGTTGCACCTTCAGTAAGATTGAAGCTGGTTGTAGACAACTGAATAGCTGCGAACGTAACCGTTGTTACTTGTGATGTGCGCTGCGAAGTACTTGAGGAGCTGATGGATGCCACGACCACAACTTCAAAAGATACCGAGCTCACCCACTTCGTACTAGTCACGACAAGCGTAGGTTGCTGTAGCGTAGTGTTCGATGGTAAACGATACACTGTCGAAGAAGACACATCGGCCACCTTTTCCAGCGACAGAACTTGAGATCCCCACTTCACTTCGATCACATCACTTGATCGTGGAACCAAGTACACCGCCAGCGCCGTCACGCTCAGCTTGGCTTCGTTTGAAAGGCCTACAGTCACTATACCAACATGCGTGGGCTGAGTGAGCTGTCCACGCGTATTTTCCACAACAAGAGTTGGTGCTTCAGCTACTGGGAGAACAGTAAACGGCATTTTTATCGAGGTTGTAAACTCATCACCATTGCTTGACTCCCTAGATATCGCGCTTATCTGAAGCTGCGTCGAACCAAACCAGGTAGCAACTGGAGTAACACGAATTAAAAGATTACTCGATACAAGCGGGAGTTGGGCTAGTACAAAGCTCCCGCTCAAGGATGATATCACGAACTGTGCACCCCCTGCAATTTCGACGGACTTCAGCGCCAATCCACTGGGATCCAAAACCACGAGACGAAGTGCCTCTGATGTATCATTGTCCGACAGAGCCACAGAGGTGATAACCACCTCGCCGACTACGGTTTGGTTCACACGAACTTCGGTTGTATTCGTGCGCAGTACGGGGGCATCTGCAACAGCGACGACGCTAACAGATACGGGCTTTGACATTCGGTTGCTTTCACCTGTTGCACTTTCGATGCTTGTGACAGTAATCTGAACCGAAAAATTACCAGCAAAATTCCAATGGGGAATAAGTGACACGACCCTGCTTGTAGTGTTGGAGACGGTAAAGCTCTTTGGTATGAGCAATACTGTGCCAGCAACTGCAGGTGTCGTTACTGGCACCCCATCCACCCGGATCCCATCCAGGTAAGCTGGATCAAAACTCATCTCCACTTCAATAACCTCCGATCCATCGCTATCAGGAGTTGAAGCTTCCACAATTGTGAATGCTACAGCGATATCTTCAGATGTCGTCAATGTAGAACTGTTCAGTACGAGCGAGGGGGTATTTGGAACGGGGGCCACAACTACTCGGCACCTTGCAAAGGTTGTGACTGCCGACAGTGAACCAAATGTCGTAGCGTTGGCTGTGATTTTCGACACCATCCTGATCGTTATGTTGAACGTCTGCGCTACATATTTTCGCGGTGTCACCGTCACTACTCGGCCAAGAAGGCATGATGGCTCCACAGCAGGTAGACACACTGGGCTCTTGCTTCCATGAAGTTCATACCTCAAATCTCCAAAACGCATATTTGAACCCCATTGACCGTCTGGCTCACCATTAACCATCGTTGAGCCAATACTAACGGAGTCAACTACATTTTCAGCAATGAAAGCCTGCACACTCATGAGATCGGTCAGCTCGCTCATCAAGCCAAAGTCGGCCAAGCGGAAAGTAACGCTCTGGTTATCACCCACTTGGAACATGCGAACAGCTTTGTCAAAGCCTAGGGCACTCTGGTCTGCCTCCCCAACAATTTGTAGCTTGACAGTGGATACATTTGTCTGCATAGTCTGTCGAAGGACATCTGTCGATTTTGTAACAACTGTTGCCAACATGGCTCCCGAATACGCAGGCTTGGCATTCAATGAAAACCGGAGGTGTGTATCACCCGAAATATTGCCCGTCGAATAAATTCCGTACGCTCCAACACCTCGCAGATCAGCCTTGCTCACCGCCATCGAGAGGTTTGGTGACAAAGAGTCCACAGTGCTGAAAGGCGCGAGTACCGTCTGGGTCGCCATTCCTCCCACCGTTGATCGGCCCCACGCATCATACGGGAAGATACCATTAAACGTAAGCGAAATCGGCTTCCCTGCCACAGCAACGACTCCACCGGTACATGTAGCAAGATGCGAAGACGGGACAAGTGGTCGCGGATGAATCACCACAGGAATGTCCATGACGACAATACCGTCACCAGTACCTTGGTATGCGGTTCGATTTGGGCTCGCTGCAATATCAAAAGCCACCGTTGTCAAGATAGCAAACAACTTCATGTATCCATACCAATACTCTCGCGGTCGCACGCTAATTACGTCACGTAGGGTATACGGAATCGTGTAGACATCGACGGCACCAAGTGTAAGAGGTGACAGTCGCTTTAAGCCAGCATATATATCAGCGATTTGGGTCCTATTCTCCACATAGAGCAGAAGGTGATCGCGGACAGCAACTTCCTGTTGAACATCCAATCTCTGGAACGGTAGTTGCACAAACTCGTTCCAATATGCGCGTGATATTGCGCTTGCCCGCACAACTGGATCCACTGGCGTCACCAGTACGGTTGTAGTAACGGATGTCACTTTTGTTTCTCCAGTTTCCAATTCTATAGCCACCACCGATACGTCCACCATAAAGAACCCCACAAAGTCAGCCCGAGGCACAATATTAAACCCCTGTTCTACACGAAATACAGCCTGAGATTCCAAGCGGGGAAGAATGACTGTATCGTTGTTCGACAGCCAGTTTTCAGATGAATTTGAACCATAGAGACTCAAAACAGCCGATCGATTCACCGAAACTTGGGTAGTTAGAACCTCAGACCCATCAGTGTCGATCGTAGAGCCTAAAACTTGAATTGGAACAACAACTAAAGGCTTCGTGAAAGCGGAAACAGGATTCAAAACAACCACCGGGACATGGCAGATGGCACGAATACCAACTGAAATCTGAACCGACCCACCCCGAGCTACGGCAACATCACTGGCATCGTCCGAGCTCAAGTACGTCGTCTCCACCGATGCGCTAGAGACATTGAAGTGCAGCTCACCGCTGTACCCCGACACCAAACCGATCTCCACACTACCGCGCATCTCCAAGTGGCCCGCACCCGCCGCCACAATGCGCTGGGGTTGATCGCCGTACACCATTGCTGGCACGACAGCGTCCGCTTTCGTCGAAAACACCACTGCAGACACATTGGATCGCCACGTGACGGAACTCACATACTGCTCGTACTTGCCAAACTCCACCACCAAGAACAACGCCTCCGACCCATCCACATCCACCAAAGACGCCACCACCGAGTCACATACGACCACGCCATCTTCCACCGCCGTCAAAGTTGTCGTCGCGACTGACACGAGCGGTACTGTTGCCTCAGCAGTCACGATCACACTCAGCGGCGCCTCATACACATCTTCCGAGACGGACGCTCCGCTGCGGTCAATGGCGTGCGCAATGAGGCGGCACTCAACTGATCCCGAGAAGTACTTTGGTGGGCTCAGTTGCACACTCAAGTCGCCACGCTCCGCATGACGGTATACAGCAAGTGGGAGGAGATCAAAAGTCGTGAAGGTAAGAATGCCTTCCTCGACGGATGACGAATGACTAGCTGATGAAGAATCACTGTCATCACCATCACTGACGACGTGCACTACCATGCCATCAACAGACACCTCCTCCCACGCACTGTTCCCGCACCGAAGATGGAAGTACATTTCCTCAGACCCGTCAGTATCACCAAGTGTCCAGTTGCTCACTGTGACCGTAGCTGCGCCATTCTCCGCAATGGATAACTCCTCTGGAGTCGCTACGAATCTAGGCGCCTCGGCTACTGGACGAATCGAAAGCTCAAGCGACTGGTTCACCAAAACCATCGACTTCCACTGCTCGGAAGGAAGGCAATCAAACGCATCTTCGCTGCTGGAAACACCCAGGTAGCAATCGGATGCAAAGAAGTCTGGGTCCACCTCTACGGTGAAGGCTACCACCACCACAGCCACACTTAGGTTTCCTGAAATCTTCGCGATTGGTATCAGCGACAGTGATGTCGTTGTAGGTTCGCCAACCCCATATCCCAAATGCGTCGAAAGGGACGACAGAAGTTGTCCGGCAGTTCCCTCAGCATCCGTAAACCACGTCTGACTCATGTAAGTTGCCGCGGAGACGATGCCATCCTCTGCGTCCTGGCTGTCGTTCACTGTACTTGTCCAATTGTGGTCGGCCACTTCAACTATGTAATCCGTAGGGTAAAACACTTGGATACGATAGTTCAGCTCTGCTTTTGTCGGCGTCATCTTGACGTCGCCGTAGAACACGCCTCCCTCGCTAATTGAAGCATTCACAAGCGCAACAGACAGCTTCGGCTCCTCGGCAACCGTCAGGAATTCCAGCGTCACCGGAATCACCGTCGCGTTCGAGCTGCTGAACGCATACACGGACGCGCGGAGCAGACCTTCCACGCGAAGGCAATGATTCGGTCCTGCTGTGATGTTCACGGTCTCGGAATCAACCGGGACCCGCACAACCGTGTAGGCCATGTCGCCCAGCGTCTCGTTCCCGCTCGCCATCATTGTCAAACCGTTCACAGAAACAGAAACATTGCAACTTGCGGGCAGAAGCACGTCCAGATAGAGATGCACATCCGGAGCCGTCGAATCCAGAGCCGCAACCGCAAGCTCCGAGATCGACAGCACCCCCACCTCGTCTTCGTACACTCTCAAACTCGCGTTAACCACTGTGAACACTGGCGCTTGAGCGTGATTCCACTGCGTTGGCAGCACACTCTCGGCGATGGACGTCGAGAAGACCGTCAGCCATGCGTTCTCGTCGCCGCTTGCGTCGCCGACCGCATCACTCGCCACCAATTGAAACGGAATCAAGTTGCTCGTCACTGACACCGATTGCAGCGTGACAGGCAAGCTGCCGACGAAGTCTCGAGGAGGCACGACGGTGAAAGTGCTGTTCATGCTCGCGCTCCGCTCTTCCTCCTCCAGCACGAACACGGCGCTTGATCGCCACGGCGATCCATCCACTGGCGAGAGACTGTATTCCCAATACGGAGGCTCTTGCCCGACCACCATGGTGTCTGCATTGCCGGCCGCATCGACAAGGAACGAAACAGCCTCCGCACCCGCACGAGACGACGCACCAGACACCTCACTTTCACTCACAGCCACAGACAGTTCTCGGTTGAAACCCATGTGAATTGTCGCCGACCCGTTCGGAGCAGGAGAGAACGAGCGCGTAGCTGCCACGGGAACCACCGAGACGCGCAGATTCGCCGTAAGAACGTAGGTCTCGTTCGACGTCGACGAATGTGCGTCCACCGACAACGCGACGGTAGCCTCGCCGGAGTAGCCCTGAGCAGGAACCACGCTCACGTTTTCCGATGTCCCGAACGCAAACGACTGATCCTCTGCAAATAAGAGGGACCCGAAGCCGCCGCCTACGAAACGAGGAGGCACCATTCTCTCGCCGTCGACGAACACCGCTAAAATCTGAGCTGCGTCCCACGCGAGCCTGCACGGGCCGTACTCCAACTCCACATCGCCAGCGCCAGTCACCGCAAGGTCGGTCAGCCAGCTGTCGCGAAGACTACTCAGCGCGACGGTGACGGCGGTGTCTTCTTGTGCATCCAGCCAAATGTCCAGCGGCCTGGTGTAATATACGCTAGGCTCCGGCACCCAACCCACCTCCACCGTCATCGCCGCAGACGCCACAGTCGTATTCGCCGCGGACGCGTTCGTGAAGTAAAGCTCGCGCGATGTCGCTGTGACGGACATGTTGAACGTTCCCGTGAACAGCGTGTCCACGGCAACCAGCGTGACCTCAGCATCCACGATGCCTATCAATGACGCCGTCGGCACTGGCAACGCATACCTCAAAGCGGTATCGTTGTCGCTTGCAGCTAGGAGCTCAGGCCACAGCAGCTGGCTGTTGAACAGCACTGCCACCACATCCGGTCTGACGTCCATTGACAACTCGACGGACAGTTCCTCCGAACCATCCAC
>JAHWLE010001296.1:0-12464 GCA_024679135.1 Phytophthora foliorum
GACGCTTGTCAAGCAGACTTCTATATGATTTTTATGTGTGTGTGTTTTTTCCCTATAGAAGCCTTTTGTAAAATGTAATACGTGATATAATATCATTCGTCTGCCTACTTCCCAACAGGGGAAGCTGCTTTTCAAAGTATTGTGTTGCGTTAGTGTGAATATGCTGCATGGCGTGGTCAGCGTGAAACCTTTTCATGAAACCCTGGGGCCGTTTCTTGCAACAGTTGCAATTCCTCGTGGTCCCTCGATAGTAATAGAATTGATCGGGATCAAGTTCGACAGTCAGAGCAAATCGCCCATGTACTTTAGCCGTGCACAATTCCACCGACGTCGCAGGCTCCACAGCGTTACTATTAGTAAGAAGTGGCGAAAGCGTTTCGGAGTGTATCCTCACTCAAGGCGAGGATCGCAAATGCACCTGCGGAAAGCGGCCTCTGGACGTGAATGTCACGCCACAACGCCCCGTTTGGAGCCGGATCGCACGTCGGTATTATATCACTCGGCAGTGCCGGCACGCGCCAGCGCCCTGTCCCAGTGGGCCGGGCAGCGGATCACCTTTTTTAATCACAGTTCTAACAGTAAAACGCACGGGTTCAGAAAAAGCTTCATCTAGAGTCCAGTTTTCTGCTCGCTTTTTGGCTGTCCACGCCCAACGCATTGGCCCGAGGCACGCGCCCACAGCCCCTCTGCAAATGAAATCTTTCCTCAGAGTCCGTGTGGTATTAATAAGCCTATTAATCTGTAGCGGCGCCGCCAACTGGCACAGCCGACGTGAAAGAGACGTCCAGCTCGCAGCCTGAGCACGAACACCACAGCGACGCAATGCCTGCCGGTGTACGATCTCATTCTGCAATTTGCTCGCCACTCGCCACTCGTCTCCGGCCACCCACTGCATCTCTCGCGAATCCCAAACAAGAAGATGCCTTCCGCGACGTCGGCAATAGCTTTGGCGCTTGGCGCTGCGGCGGTTCTGTCCCCGACCGACGCGCTCACGGACCTCAAGACCGATTGGGAGGCCTACACGAGTGCCCTGACCATTCCGGAGGTCATCGACATGACCAATGGCGGTGCAATCGACATGCAGATCGGCCGTTCGACGCACAACTGGACGGACGACGGGTCCATTTCAGGCGCCATCTACGGATACGCGCTCAAGAATGAGACACCGTCATTTCCAGGACCCACCATCAAGGTCGCCAAGGGGGTGCCAGTCAACATCACGTGGTACAATGAGCTCGAAGCTCCCCACCTCCTGCAGGAAAGCGTCCAACTAACGCTCACGCAACATGCGTCCGCGTGCTACCCGTACTGCGGCGTTCCGGTTGTGACTCACGTCCACGGTATGGAATCGCCCGCGAGATTTGACGGTCTCCCGTACTTGTCCATCTACAAGAACCAGTCGCAGGAATTCCACTACCTCAACAATCAGTCAGCAGCAACGAAAACGTATCACGATCACTCGAACGGCCTCACACGGCTCAACACGTGGGCTGGTCTCATGGGGGCATACATCATCAGTGATGAAGAGCTCGAGGCGTCGCTCCACATGGACATTGAGACGGACATCCCATTGCTTTTGACCGACCGACTCATCAGCAACTCCGGCAAAATCATGTACTCTGACGACAACTGCAATGAAGGCGCAACGCTATGGGTGCCCGAGTCCTTCGGCTCCGTGAATTTGGTGAACGGTGTGGTGATGCCATACGTCAAGGTTCCTCCTGCCCAAGTACGCTTCCGCCTTGTGAACGTCGCTAACGCTCGTCACTACAACTTGACAATTCCATTCGCCGATAAGTGCAAGGTGGTAGCGACGGACTCGGGGTTTGTTGGAAATCCTACGGCATTGACCACGGACCTTGTCATTTTCCCGTTCGAGCGTGTAGAATTTGTCTGCGACTTCAGCGGCGATGCCAATGGCACGACGTACGATCTTGAGGATAAGCAAACGTCAGACCAAGCGACGCCTTACGACAACCGCGTGATGCAGTTCCGCATCGATGAGAGCTTGAAGACGGATACAATGGAGGTGCGTGAAATTCCATCCTCGCTAACCCCGTACAAGTCGCTGAAGGATCTGTACGAGGCTGGAGGAAAAGAACGTACATTGATTTTGGGAGAAATGGAGGCCAAACTCCTTTGTCCAACCATGAGTTTACTTCTGTATCGTTCGCAGCAAGTGAACACGTCGGGTATCACTGGTAACCTTCACTGCACCAAGGGAACGGTTGAGAAATGGAACTTCCAGAACCCCACCGACGACCCACACCCGTTCCATTGGCACTTGGTCAACGCTCAGTGTGGAGAGACGGTTGAGACTGTGAACACGAACGAACTCAAGGACGTGGTTGTGATCCCGAATGCTGGTGATCGCGCATCTGACACGATCACCCAAGTGTGCTACGTTGCGTGCACTCCCGGAGACTATTTGCTTGAGGGAAGTACGCGTGGTGCCAAAGAGTTCAACTTTGATACGACGGAGCCGTATGTTGCTCACTGTCACATCTTGGAGCACGAAGAGAACGCCATGATGGCCTGGTTTAACATCATGGATGTTGACGATGGCTACGCGGACGACGATGGCATCACACCTGGTACACAGATCACCAATACGGTCATTGCTACTGCTATGGGTATGAGTGTGCTGGGTGGTCTAGCTACAACTCTGTCGATTTTGGTGATCTCCGTGAAGAGTTTGAACTTCTTGGCAAGCCCCATAGCACTCTCGGTGGCGTTTGCACTATCCTCGGGTGTGATGCTGTTCATCGGTCTTGCAGACCTATTCAGTGAGGCATTGACGTTCTATCGAGCAGCATACACGACCGGCAATGTGGATCCAGAGGCTTACGAAAAGGGTGGATCGACCAGTACGGGAACTTGTGACAACACGTGCAACGGCAACGCATACCTGACTACGGTGGCGTCGTTCTTCGGCGGAGTGGTAATCATCTTGCTCGTTGAGTTCTTGGTTCACACGATTTTTGGGCGGAAGAAAGCAGCTGGAGAGAAGTCCAATGTTCCTGTTAGCGCTGGTGACATGGAGGAGGGCGACAAGGCCAATTTTTCTTCACCCGTCCCTAGCAGCCCTGCTGGAGCCCATCATGATGAGCTCGAGAGTCCGGCAACGGCAGAATCCTCGAATCTACTTCATGAGCAATCAGGTCAGAAGGAGGAGTTCCGCCGAGCTGGTGTCATGACGGGAATTGCCGTGGCCATTCACAACTTTCCTGAGGGACTCGCCCTCTTCGTGTCTTCGCTTTCCGGGCTTCGATCGGGTATTGTACTCTCCATCGGAATTATCTTGCACAACTTCCCTGAGGGAGTAGCCATCGCTGCTCCGGTATACTACGCCACGGGCAGCAAGCTGGAGGCGTTCAAGTGGACAGCGTTGAGCGGAATTGCTCAGCCTTGCGGAGCTGCAATTGGCTGGCTTGCAATCTCCGGTGGCATGAGCTATGGCCTCCAGGCCTCGCTCTACGGAGTTGTAGCTGGCATGCTGGTGTGCATCACGGTGAAGGAGTTGCTGCCAGGAGCCTACAAGTTCGATCCGAGTGGGAAGTCGTTTGTGGTGGCTTTCTTTGGCGGACTGGGTATTATCGCATTCAGTATTATGGCCTTGAAGTATGCCGGGTCGAGCTAACTTCGCGTAGTCAAAACTCGTAGCCTAAACAGGCGCTACAACTCAAAGTTTGTGCAGTCCCGACGAGACCTTCAACATAAATACTCAATGCATTGTTTTGATTTCGTTTTTTTTCTGAGTTTATGGGAACGTATTTCTGAGTTTATGGGAACGTGACCTTAGTTATCAACATCTCATGGCACGTCGCAGCACTTCAGCAGTTTTGTCGAAACTCCTGGTGAAAGCCCACAAAGCAGTTTTAGTTTTCCCTTGTCAACACGTCAGATTGGCCTGAGGCACGTGCCATGGCATCAAAGCGCTTTAAAATGGCGCTACTAGCATGAGCGCATCAGCACTAGGACGGTCTCGTTCATGCTAGCTCAGTACCAGTAACTACCAAATATGCACGACTTCGCTGTTGGTTGCACTACAATAGACAGTAGTTTCGACATGTCCACAGCCCAGCTGCGTCTCAGGCCCGAGTTGCTTGGCACCAGTAGCCTTCAGCCGTCCTCATTCCGCATTTCCCAATCTAGCCCTGCAACAGGCGAATCGATAATAAGCATGCGCTTCCTTGGTGTCGCTGCAGCAGCAGCAGTGGCTTGGGGTTCGACACCAGTCAATGCGCTCACGGACCTCAAAACAGACTGGCAAGCATACACCAGTGAACTACCGATCCCAAAAGTGATCGACTTGACCAGTGGCGGTGCCATCGAAATGCAGATTGGCCGTTCGACGCACTACTGGACGGACGATGGGTCCATTTCAGGCGCCATCTACGGATACGCGCTCAAGAACGAGACACCGTCGTTTCCGGGACCCACCATCAAGGTCGCCAAGGGGGTGCCAGTCAACATCACGTGGTACAATGAGCTCGACGCTCCCCACTTACTGCAAGAAAGTGTTCAATTGACACTTACGCAGCAGGCTTCGCAATGCTATCCCTATTGCGGGGTACCCGTCGTCACCCACGTCCATGGCATGGAATCATCTGCGAGATACGACGGATTGCCGTTCTTGTCCATCTACAAGAACCAAACGCAGGAATTCCACTACCTCAACAACCAGTCGGGCTCTACAAAAACGTATCACGATCACTCAAACGGTCTCACGCGGCTCAACACGTGGGCTGGTCTCGTTGGCCTGTACATCATCGAAGACAGCGAGACTGACAAGGCACTCAACCTTGACATTGAAACGGATATCCCGCTTGTGCTGGCAGACCGGCTAATCAGCAAAACCGGCAAGATCATGTACTCTGATGACAACTGCAATGAAGGTGCAACGCTATGGGTGCCCGAATCCTTCGGCACTGTCAATCTGGTGAACGGTGTGGTGATGCCATACGTCAAGGTTCCTCCTGCCCAAGTACGCTTCCGCCTTGCGAATGTCGCTAACGCTCGTCACTACAACTTGACCGTTCCTTTTGCGGACAAGTGCAAGGTGGTGGCAACGGACTCAGGCTACGTGGGCTCGCCGACAGCATTGACCACAGACCTTGTTGTGTTCCCGTTCGAACGTGTGGAATTTGTCTGCGACTTCACTGATGTTACCGACGGGACCACATACGACCTTGTCGACAAGCAAACGTCGGCTCAAGCAACGACATATGACCCGGGTGTGATGCAGTTCCGTATTGATGCCAGCTTGAAGACAACTACGATGAAGCAGCGCGAGATTCCGTCCACCCTGACTAAGTACAAGTCGCTGAAGGAGCTGTACGAGGCTGGAGGAAAAGAACGTACATTGATTTTGGGAGAAATCGAGGCTACTCTTCATTGCCCATCGATGAGTTTGCTTCTGTACAGGTCGCAGCAAGTGAACACGTCAGGAATTACCGGACATCTGCACTGCACCAAGGGAACGGTTGAGAAATGGAACTTCCAGAATCCCACCGACGACCCGCATCCGTTCCACTGGCATGTTATTAACGCGCAGTGCGGTGAGACGGAAGAAACCGTGAACACGAATGAGCTCAAGGACGTGGCTGTGATCCCGAATGCTGGTGATCGCGCATCTGACACGATCACCCAAGTGTGCTACGTTGCGTGCACTCCCGGAGACTATTTGCTTGAGGGAAGTACGCGTGGTGCCAAAGAGTTCAACTTTGAAACTAAAGACCCGTACGTTGCTCACTGTCACATCTTGGAGCACGAAGAGAACGCCATGATGGCATTTTTCAACATCATGGATGTTGACGATGGCTACGCGGACGACGATGGCATCACACCTGGTACACAGATCACCAATACGGTCATTGCTACTGCCATGTGCATGAGTGTGCTGGGTGGTCTAGCTACAACTCTGTCGATTTTGGTGATCTCCGTGAAGAGTTTGAACTTCTTGGCAAGCCCAACAGCTCTGGCTGTGGCGTTTGCACTATCCTCGGGTGTGATGCTGTTCATCGGTCTCGCAGATCTCTTTGGTGAGGCGTTAACATTCTACCGAGCGTCATACACACCAGGTGCTGTGGACCCAGAGGCGTACGAGAAAGGTGGGACGTCAGCTTCTGGTGTTTGTGACAATGTTTGCAACGGCAACGCGTACTTGACCACGTTGGGGGCATTCTTTGGCGGTGTGCTGATCATTCTCTTCGTGGAGTTCGTGGTGCACGGTGTCTTCAACAGAAACAAGAACAAGAAAGACGAGAAAAACGCCGATGAAAACTTGGAGGATGGCGCCGACGGCGTAATTGAGTCCCCGGCGTTTGACAGCTTGACCAGTGATCAAGGTCGCGAACTGGAGAGCCCAAGACCCGGAGAAAATACTGCCCCCGTTGTACCAGGACTAAAAGCGAAGGAGGAATTCCGCCGAGCTGGTGTCATGACGGGAATTGCCGTGGCCATTCACAACTTTCCAGAAGGACTCGCCCTCTTCGTGTCATCACTCTCTGGGCTCCGATCAGGCGTCGTGCTCTCCATCGGAATTATCTTGCACAACTTCCCTGAGGGAGTAGCCATCGCTGCTCCGGTATACTACGCCACGGGCAGCAAGCTGGAGGCGTTCAAGTGGACAGCGTTGAGCGGAATTGCTCAGCCTTGCGGAGCTGCAATTGGCTGGGCTGCAATCTCCGGTGGCATGAGCTTTGGCCTCCAGGCCTCGCTCTACGGAGTTGTTGCCGGCATGCTGGTGTGCATCACGGTGAAGGAGCTGATCAAGGGTGCCTACAAGTTTGACCCGAAGGGGAAAGTCTTTGTGATAGCCTTTTTCGTAGGCATGGCGGTCATCGCATTCAGTGTCATGGCTCTGAAGTATGCTGGCTCAGGCTAGAAGATGGTTGCCACATTTACACGTTTACTTAGACAGGAATTGACAGACTTTGCATTATTTTTTCGTTACGTGTAACGTGGTTGGTGATCTTGCTCTTAGCTTGATCCTGCGTAATTGAGAGCCACAAGACTCAGCGCAATAATGGCGATACCAATGAAGAAAGACGGCACGAACAGTTTGCCGCTCGGGTCGAACTTGTATGCACCAGGCAGCAACTCCTTTGCGGTGATGCACACCAGCATACCAGCAACCAACGCGTACAACGTGGCTTCCAGAGCGTAGCTCATGCCGCCCGAAACAGCAGCCCAGCCGATGCCAGCGCCAAGAACCTGGGCGAAACCACTGATGATCGTCCACTTGAACGCCTCAACCTTGCTTCCCGTGGCGTAGTACACAGGCGCAGCCACGGCGACACCTTCAGGGAAGTTGTGCAGAATGATACCAACCGAAAGCACAATGCCCGTGCGAAGACCAGCAAGCGACGACACAAACAGTGCCAAACCCTCCGGGAAGTTGTGAATAGCAATGGCGATACCAGTCAGAACACCCGCACGACGGTACTCTTCCTTCACCTTTTCCTCCTCCAGGAGCGCCTTTGACTCTTCTGTCGCCGGGCTTGCAAGCTCCTGGCGCGATGCATCGTTGGGAAGTGGTGTACCAGGTACCGGGGAGGCGATGTGTACAATGTTGGGCTTCTCCGCGCCATCATCCGCCATCATGGCCTTCTCAGCGTCCGCTTGAGCCAGCTCCAGGTCAGCGTTGGCAGCGGCTGCAGCAGCAGCTCTATCCTTGCGCTCGAAAACCGAGTGGACCAGCCACTCCACCAACAAAATGATAGCCATGCCCACGAAGAACACTCCCGTGGCGGCCAAGTACGTGTTGCCGTTGCAGGTGTCATCGCACGTGCCGGTGGACGTAGTGCTGCCACCATGTTCGTAAGCCTCCGGATCCGATGTACCAGGGGTGAATGCAGCACGGAAGTACGTAAGGGCTTCGGCGTACAGATCAGCGAAAGCGATAAAGATCATGACACCAGCAGACAGAGCAAAGGCGATCGAAAGCGAGCGCGGGTCGGCGAGGAACTTCAACCGCTCCACCGAAATCACGAGCACCGACAGCGTAGTAGCGACACCACCCAGCACACTCATTCCCATGGCCGTAGCAATCACAGTGTTGGTGATCTCCGTGCCCGCCGTGATACCATTATCGTCTGCGTAGCCGTCGTCCACGTCCATGATCTTGAACCAACTCATCATCGAGTTTTCTTCGTGCTCCAGGATGTGGCAGTGGGCAACGTAAGGCTCAGTCGTGTCGAAGCCGTAGTCCTTGGCACCGCGAGTGCTGTTGGCGATCAGGTACTCGTCAGGGGTGCAAGCCACGTAGCAGACCTGGGTGATCGTGTCGGTAGCGCGGTCACCGGCGTTCGGGATCTTGGCAACATCCTTCAGGTGGTTCGTGTCGATGGTTTCTTCAGTGTCACCGCACTGAGCGTTCACCAAGTGCCAGTGGAAAGGGTGAGGGTCATCGGTGGGGTTCTGGAAATTCCACTTCTCCACCGTGCCTTTCGTGCAGTGCAAACTACCCGTAATGGTTGTCATGTTAATCTGCTGCGATCGGTACATGATCATGTCGTACAGGGGGCACTGCAGCGAGGTGTCCATTTCTCCAAGGATGACCGTGCGCTCCTTGCCGCCGGCCTCGTATAGCGTCTTCAGCGACTTGTACGTCACGAGAGTTGACGGAATTTCGCGGTACACCATCGTGTCCGACTTCAGGCTCTCAACAACGCGGATCCGCATGATGCGTACATCGTAAACCGTAGGTTGGTCAGCCGTTTGGTTATCTTCGAGGTCATACGTCGTGCCGTTCGTGTCATTCGTGAAGTCGCAGACGAACTCAATGCGCTCGAACGGGAAAAGGACGAGGTAGTCACTGAACGACTCGGGGTTTTGCACGAAACCAGAGTCGCTGGCAACGATCTGACACTTGTCCTTGAAAGGCACCGTGATGTTGTAGTGACGCGCGTTGGCGACGTTGATCATCCGGAAGCGCACTTGGGCGGGAGGCACCTCAACGAAAGGCATCACGACACCGTTCACCAGATTCACGGAGCCGAAGGACTCGGGAACCCACTCGGTCGCGCCTTCGTTGCAGTTGTCGTCCGAGTACATGATGTCACCCGTCGTGTTGATCAAGCGGTCGGTCAAAAGCAACGGGATATCCGTCTCAATGTCCATGTTGATCGACGCTTCGAGCTCTTCATCGGTAATGATGTACCCGCCCATGAGACCAGCCCATGTGTTGAGGCGCGTGAGGCCATTCGAGTGGTCGTGGTAGAGCTTGGTGGACGCGGACTGGTTGTTGTAGTAGTGGAACTCCTGCGACTGGTTCTTGTAGATGGACCGGTACGGCAGTCCGTCGTACTCAGGAGGCGACTCCAGCCCGTGCACGTGCGTGACAACCGGCACACCGCAGTACGGATAACATGCGGACTCGACATTGTTGAGCGAGTCTTCGACGTTGTTTTGCAGCAAGTGTGGCTGGGTCAGCTCGTTGTACCACGTAATGGTGATCGGCACGCCCTTGGCGACCTTGATGGTCGGACCGGGCATGGTGGGCGTCGAGTTCTTGAGGGCGTAGCCGTAGATGTCGCCCGAGATGGATCCGTCCGCGGTCCAGTTGTGGGTGGCGCGACCAATCTGCATGTCGATGGATCCTCCGGCAGTCAGGTCGATGACCTCCGGAATGGGCAGCTCGCTGACATAGGCGTCCCAGTCAGTCTTGAGGTTCTCGAGTGCCTCGGTGGGGACCAAGACGGTGGTGGCGGCGACAGCCACTGCAGCTGCCGATAGCGCCGAGCGAGTGAGCATGGTTGGCGTTCGAGGAGGTCGAGTGCTCGGATGCCTGCGAATTGCAGAATGAGACGAGAAGCGAGGCCTGCTCCGTCTCGGCCGAAGCGAGTGGTGTCCGCAGGACCATTGGAAGGACCGAGGTCCCGGTGAAAACGCGGCATGAAAGAGAATTAATGCCCTGTGCCCATGCATGAGCACGGCCACATGTGCAACGCCGGACTCTTCTGACTGCTCTGAGATGTTGGGGATGCGTTGTCATGATATTGAAGCTGCACCTAGTCGAACAGCTTTCGCGACGGTCTCCGTCAAACACGATATCACTGTGCAGCATCGGAGCCCACTTTACTACCCCAAGGACCTCTAAAAATGCGTGTGTGGCCCAGGATTCGATCTCGCAGGATCAAGAGATTACACAGAGCGATGCAAACACCAAAAGCTCGACCCGGTCAGTAAGTATCGGCTCGCAGCGCTCCGGCTCAGGATTCGGGCGTCCGCGTAAAGCCCAGCCAGCGCCGACACGTGCACTAAGCCAATCACATCCGATACCGTCGCCGAATGGGGGCGAGGCACCCGCCCCGTTTGGCCAGATGTGCAAGCCCTCGCCGGCTTCCTCCGACTCGGTTGAGATGACCCACCAAATTCAATTGAGGGTCAATCGAGTGGCGGTGCCATTGCGATCCTCGCAACTAGGATCACCCACCGCACGGTGAGCCCGCATTCGTGTGCTCTTAATAAGGGTGGATGGGTTGTAAGGGTATGGTAACACGTTGTTGCTGCCGCTTGGCTGGCACTTAAGACAGTTTTTTTTATAGCTACCATGGACGCAGGGATCTCATGAGTCATGAGACCCCATGACTGCAGGCTGACTGCGAATGCTTCATCGTCAGCGCCGCGATTTGCTAAAGCCAGAGAAATGAGCCAGGCGTGATTAATGTGTCTGGGCGGGATCCTCGAGCCGAACTACTGAGCCGACGGAACCATTTCCTTCACAGTCAGTCATTCCGCGATGTCAGCAATTCACCGACCAAATGGAAAGCACTGGGCCGATGCTTTCATGCGTCAAGATTCTTCCAAAGCTTCCTCATACAAGCACGTGTGTTTCAGAGGGCTGACGGCTGCAACACCGCGAAGCTCCTGCACGAACTTGCTCCATTTCAAGCATGCAAAGACACTGATTGCGCGACAAGCGAGAAACCCGCGCTGCTTAATGGGATCGTAAGGCTTCGCGCATGCCCGACTGGAGGAAGGCACGTGCTCCGATGTCGCGATGGGATTCTCCTCGCCGTTTACTGCCGCGGGCTGATCCCCGATCGCGTGGTACACAGCTCGCGGCATGTTTTTGCCGTTGGGATGAGGCGGGCCACCAGTAAAGGCAAATGAGAGTGACTGCTGTCCCCGACTAGAGCATCCCCCTTGTCCGGAGTGCATAAACGCTGTTTATCCGGACTCGAAGTTACACACAGCGATCCGATCCCCCCGGTGTATACTACTATGCCAAATTATCCGGACACATATAGATTAATATATTTAAATACGGGACGGGTACAATAGGAATGCTATTGCAACACCCAGTCGGGGACAGCATCACGCATTTTCCGCTGCGTAACTGCGTGTGTACCGCAACCCGAATTTTAGGCGAAGCGACCTGCTGGCGGTGGCGACGACACCTCCAGAATGCGGCGTCCGCGCTTCGGTGCCGCCCTTCGAACGGATTGCCTGGGCACTTGTGGAGGAAGGATCATGCTGCAGCTCCGTCGGGCGATTGCTTCGTCCCCCCTCGTCTCACATCTGCTCGGTCGTTGCACAGACCCCAACGACCACGAGTCATTCGTCCATGCGACCAATGCCTCCGATTCGAGTCTCGGTAACTTCAGGTGAAATCCTAAGAAAGCGGTATATGAATCAACTACCGGTAGAGACCATCGTATGCGCGGGTAACGGGCTCACCTTCTGTGCGTACCGTAGCACACACTGCTTCATTGATGAAGCGTTCGTTCCGTCAAAGACATTTTCTACATGTAAGGCTTCCGTGGAAGTTGAGTTGGTGCTTATGAAAGTAAACATAACTGTAGGAGGCGTACTGGCCAGCATCTTTGCTTGCAAGGACTCGAAGGACACATTGTGTTCTTCCGCATGGGCATGTAGTGGTGGCGCACCACCAGCGGTGGTCCACCACTGGTAACAGCACTGCCTGAGCACATAGATATGCTTCTGGTGGCAGCTGGCACTTGGGTGAGGGTGCAACATGGAGTGATATACATGTTCAACGCCCATGGACCTGACGCTCGGTGGCCACCGCGCAAGATCGATTCACGGCCATTTCGTCATGCAGCAGCTCGCAGCTCACAACACAAGTGGATATGATCAGTTTTCAATGAAAAACTTCGCTTAAAAACCTAATAACAACAGACAGATGCCCCAGCAACATGCTGAACACCTCCCTCCACGCTTGTTCTTACGATGTATTCATTCACGCAGCCGACAACTCGCGCCTGATGACACCTGTCCTGTTCACAGGCAAACGTGTGTTTTCTTTTATTCTCCGATTTCGCAGCCAAGAAAAGACCTCAAGTCCTACCTAACAACAGTAAAAGCCCCGCCCAATTTAGTAAGCCTTTACCAAGTTCACCATGGCCCGCACCAAGCAGACGGCTCGCAAGTCCACCGGCGGCGAGGCCCCGCGAAAGCAACTGGCCACCAAGGCCGCCCGCAAGTCCGCGCCC